>SNQJ01S0031644.1:127180-164291 GCA_010110895.2 Picea sitchensis
TTATCCCTTAAATAAGGAAATTGGGTTAAGATGGTTAAAAGGTAACCCTTTGAGGAAGCTACATGAAAGTATAAATAAGATGCAAGGCTCTCTCATTTTAATCACACTTGAGCATATTGAATATCTACAAGTGACTGAGGTAACCAAAGGATATCTAAGCCGAATTTCAGAGGGAAGATGAAGTAAAGAAGGCCAAAATTCAAGGGAGGATAAATTCTTTTGATGATGCTTTCTAATGTATGTTATTTACAGGTCGTCTCACCATTTTCGCAATTACGGTTTTTCTAGAATGATTCAGATCGCGAAATTGGGAGGCCATTGAGGAAACATATCCAAGTAGTTGTGGTACAAGTTTCAGCTTGTGGGTCGTTGTATTTTTGGAGTTACACTCCGTGGAAAATAGGGTTTGTGGCTAGTCCTGAAACTTGTCTAAAACATGTGTTTCGGGTAAAAATGTCATAACTTCTTCATAATAGATCTAAATTCAGTAAGACCAAATGTGTTGGTTAGAGTACAATCTGTAGTATTCTGTGTAATATTATCAGATACATACAACAATTATTCTGTGTGGGGCATGCTCTACAAGTTTGCTCTCTAGAATAAGCCAGAATTCAACAAGGTATGTCATTTTCGCTATAACTCATTTTCTGAGAGGTTCCAAGTAGTGACACCTAGAGTAATTGCATAAAAAAAACTGAAGAACATTGTGTACTATTTTTAGATCTGTATTCATTACAACTACATAGTTATGCTTATTTCAAGTTAGGGTTGTTGACTAATCCAAAACTAGTCATGTGAGACTAAAGTAAAATTTGATGAAAATGTTAGTATCTTGTTGTTAAAGTTAAGGAAGGTTTGCAGGTTGAGGTACAGGTTGGTGCATGGTTGATGCACTTGTTTATGGTACATGTTGATTACAGGTTGTTTGGTACAGGTTGGTGCATGGTTGATGCATTTGTTTATGGTACAGGTTGAGGTACAGGTTGATGCATGGTTGATACATGGTTCAGGTTATTGGTAAAGGTTGTTTGGTGCAGGTTTATTGGTATAGGTTTACAACAGTATATCTCACAGTGATAGTGTGACAGTGGTTCCATCATTCTACTTCTACATCAGGGCGGTTGGATGGGACAAGGACATGTGGTTGTAGCCACTTTCCTATTGTAGCCGAAGAACATAGAGGGTTGTAGCCTCCTTTTGGTTGTAGCCAGAGAATTGGGGAGTTGGAGCTTCCCTCAGGTTGTAGCCTGAGAAAATAGGGGGTTGGAGGCTCCTTCTAGTTGCAGCTGGAAAACAAAGGAAGTTGGTGCTTCTAATGAATGTAATTCTTCAAGACATATAAGAAAAAACATTCTGTCATTTTCTCCCTCTTTGGGTTTCCACGTAAAAACACCGGTGTACTGTGTATGTGTATGATTCTTCATTTGTTCATTGTTTATTTACTCTGCAAATATTGGATAATAATGCTACATTGATATAACACTTGCATTATATGGTTAAAAATGATTAAATTGCTATATTATTGATTCACCCCCCCTCTCAGTAATCCAACAAAACACTCATGATGACAAAAGAAGTGCTACATGGATATGTTTTAGTTTGAGATTTTCCATGATGTTATGAGCTACCAGGAAAAAAAAGTATTGAATTCAACCATTATATAATGTAATGATCAGAGCTATGTGAAGCCTTCAGAGAAAACCAGTGTTCCATGACAGACCGAAGTACATTGAGATCAAGCATTATTCTCTGTGATAAAGACCAAAAAAGAGAAGTGGTTCTCCAATATATCTCCACCGATGAGCAGATAACAACTATTTTGATAAATCCTTTGTCCAAGATGAAACTTTTGCGTACTTAAGAAACAAGCTGGGGCTTGTGGAGACAACTTCCTTATTGAAAAAGGAAGAGATTTCTCCCAGGTTGGAAGGGAGCACTAATATGTTATTGATTTATGGAAAACCATTTTTCAGTTCTAAAAATGGTCCAGGATGAACAGTTCCTTTCTAATTTGAAAAGTGGTTTGAGATTTCTGACGGACAAACATTTTCCAGTTTGGAAAATGGTCCAGATAGGACAGTCATTTTCGTAATGAAAATGGTCCGATAGATTGTTGATGTACCATAGACAACGATCCCTCTTCTGGCCAATGTGGGGGAATGGTCCAGGACAATCATTCTTCTTGGCAATCACTCTGAGTAGTGGCTAAGTAGAATGGTCCACCCCATCGGGAAGTCATTCTTTCAAAGTTTACAATTGTGAGCAGTTTCCAAGAATGGTCCATTTTGGAGGTTGGTGCAAGAGAGTCATTTCCATTAGAAAATGGTTCGAACAGTCATTCCCTAAGGCAAACTCATTCTCTCTAAGTTGAACTATGATTAGTGCCAGAGGAATGGCCCAGTTAGGTGAATGGTCCAGGTTCAACAATCAAGTATAGGCATTCCCCAGGGCAGACTCATTCTCTCTAGTTTTCACTATGATTAGTGTCGGAGGAATGGCCCAGTTAGGTGAATGGTCCAGGCTCAGAAATCAGGGACAATTTTTCTTCTATGCTTGAGAATAATAGTCCAGCTATCCCATGGTTGATGTTTTACCTTTTGAGGGTAGATGTGCTTCCAGATCTCACATATGTGAGTGGAAGAATGGCCCAAATGACTAAGTTTATATCATGATATTGTTTTAAGCAGATTGATATCAGATGATATGATTGTTTTGGAGACTATATGTCTCTGGACAATAGATGTATGCTACTGTGGTGGATGTGTTCCACTAGTTGTGACTATGTGTCACCGATTAAGTAGTCATGTGCTACTTGGTGTGGTTGTGTACCACCGGATAGTAGTTGTGTACTACTATGGATAGACACAATTGTGTTCTATTGAATGACATTGTTCTAATTGCCATCAAGACTATCAATAGTGTTGGAAATGATTACCAACTAGATGGATAGTCAGTGTGTTGGTGGACAGACATTCTTCAGGCGGAAAATGGTCCAGGACATTTATTCTTCTAGGACGCATGTCCAGATTAGAAGAATAGTCCTTGTAGCCCATGGTGTGGCTTCCAACATCTATTAGAACAATTATTCTTCTAGTACATATGTCCAGATTAAAATAATGGTTCTTATATCATTCTGTGGAGTAAGTGACTTATTCAACATCATGTTTGATTACTCAGATGGAGTATGGCTTCGAGAGATGATGCAGTTGATGCTATCATATGATATTAATATTGATGATGGTGCTCATGATTTAATCATGAGATAGCTTGTGTGGCTACGATGATGCTACTGATTGAATGATCTATTTGTGCTCAAGATCATTGCCTTTAATACCTCCCTAGCTAGGAGGGAGTGTTTATATTTTGGTGGCTGCAAGAGGTATTGACCTCCACGTGTAACCTTGACAAGACTAGAATATTACGGGAAGAAAGAGAAACCCTAAAAGCCTTGGACATAACCCTAGATGACAAGTCGACTAAAGAAAATAATTAATATTGAGTTTCTAACCTCCAGAAAGAGAAGTCGACCCAAACAACTAAGAAAGAGCAATATAAAGACAGGATGCCATAGCTCATTTGGACACACACAACTCACAATTGCAGAAATTTAGTAAGTGCGCGAGTTTGGAGAGTAGCTGCAGCTGCAGCTACTACAACTTGCATTTTCGGTTTTAGGCTTGGACTTTATCTTGGTTATGGTTTAGATTTTTTGCCTTGTGCGCCATCTCTAGAGAGAGGTACGCTATATTGATTGGCTATTGGTTCGAGGGTTTGCTTCCAGAATTATTCTTTGTCAAGGTTAAGGTGCTTGGTGGTGGCTTCAGCTTATGGTTGGGTTGCAATATTTTTATATTATCTATGGTGAAATGAACACACTTACTTTTCTAACAATTACATCCCCCTTCGCATGATTAATCCTCAAAACATGGGAAGAGACCATACAATATGACTTGCTAAGCAATGTAACCAACTAATACCAAGTACGTGAATCCATCCATCCTAATGGAAGATGAACATGATGTCCAACTATTGACTTGCCACCTTGATCTTGATCTTCATTGCACCTTTGGTGCCATGGGAATGTTTCTATATCCTGATATCGTCCAACATTGCTGATATTTCTCCATGTACCTATTGATTGGATTCCTTTCCGATGCCATGTTGGTCCATAAATGTGTTGATGTTCATGCCCCTGCATGGATGACTATTGTTTCTCTATGTGGTGTGGATGGTGACATACATCAACCTTAGCTCCCAGGTCTTCTTTCTTGGACGTAGCTTCTTCGATGTTTTGATGCTCTTCTTGGTGTTTCTTTGTAATTTCTTCTAAGCCTCTGCTTCTAATTCAATTTCAGACTTTGCAATCACTTCTGTGCTTGTGCCCATGGGCCCTTCTTTCTTACTGAGAGACGTATCCTGCAATGTAATTTTCTTTTCTTATACATAAGCTTGATAAATTTATTTGACACATTGACATTAACTCTACCCATTGATTCCATCCAAGGATATCCAAGAATAACATCAACATCATTCATATCTATGGCATGAAAATTAGAATGCAACACATATTTATCCACAATGAGCTTCAAATCTTTAAAAAATTGAACATTTTCACCCTCAACCTGTGTGCTTTGAATATTCTTCGCAGGAACTTGCAATCTATTATCCAACTAAACATTGATAAAAATTTGTTGGCAACTAGGGTTAATAGAAACAATGACATTTTCTTTATGAATATAACCATGAACATGTAATATAGAGTTTCCACATGAAAATGAACCCTTGGTCCTTTTTTTATCTTTACACCTTGCATGAGACCACTTGTCTAAAATTAATTTTACATATGCTTCATTAGAAAGTGTCATCAAATCATTATAATTAAATGAGTTTCACCATATGAGAGCATCTTCTTTGAAACCATAGTGTATACAAATTTTCCACTTCTCTTTCCATGACGACTTTTGATGTTGTATATATTCTTCAATACTAGGGCCATCATATTTTACAGTAAAATAAATCTTGCTTGGAATAAATCTTAAAAAAAAACTAAGGCTTAAAAATAACTTACTATGCAAATCATGCGTTTTTTTCTAGAAAAACCCTAAAAAATTGTCGAATTAAAATATTGATAACATCACTTCCCAGACTCCATTTCAGTGGATTTTTTTTGAAATTGGGTTTTTTTCCGAGAGGAATTCAAATATCCAATTTTTTTTTGAAAATTCCACCTAGAAAGTTTCAAAATTGAGTCCGAAGTGTACCACCCCCTTTTTTCCCTAGAAAAAATTTGCAAAAAGAACCAAAATTTTCTTCCTTTCTTTGGCCAAGGAAAGAGCTCTGATACCAAATGTTAAATACCTAAATATATCTTAAAATAAATCATGATATAAACCCTTGATCTAAACAACAATAAACCAAACCATTCACCAAATATTCAACACAAGAATGTAGACAAAACCCTTGAGGTAGAGTAACACCATATATTAATCCTTATGGAAGGATAACACTCATCAAGCAATGTTTACTTACTCATCAATTCCAATATTCTTCATTATGCTTCAATACATTGTTTACACTTCTTTATATAGTACTTCATGTTGGAGCAAGCTATTTTAGGGTACAATGTAGCAAACGAGGTAGATAGCTAAGGAATGGACCAAAGGAAGCAACACGCGCTAGAAAAGAAGGTAAAGTAGCGCAACAGAAGGCAAGGAAAGAAACACACCAAGAATTAACAAGAAGAAGCGCAGAGTCAAAGCATGGAACGGTTGGATCGAAGACCAAACGTGCGAAAGAAGTTTTTTTGGATAAACCTAATCCACTTAGGGTTAGGGTTTTGGTAATCACTGTAATGGATTTAACCTGCCTTTTGTAGTATAAATACATGATGTATGAGGTAGATAGAAGGGGAATTTTGGTAGTAGAGAAACACCTTGGAGAAATCTCTTATCTTTGGCATGTTTTGGAGAGTTTGAGTCACAATTACTAGTTTTTGGTCTAAGGTCTTGGAGATGAGTCTGATTTGGAGTTGTAACTGAGGGTCAGGTCAAGCTATGGAGCTTGGTGCAACGTTGGTTAGCCTCACAGAGTATTACAAACTTTTGATGTAATGCGTGCAATGCACTATTTTGATGAATATGAATAAAGAAGATAGATATTTGTGGACGTAGCCCAGGGGGTGAACCATGATAAAACCGATGTTGTTGTGTGGAATGTTTTCCTTTATGCTTTATTATGATTTTATGTTGAATGAATAAGTGAATGGATGAATCAGTTAAGGCTAAATTACAACATGCACTAGATTAGACATGTTATTTACTGTAGAATGAATATGAACGGTTAGTTGAATGATGATATGGTAGAATGATGAATATTGAAATAGAAGAAGTATGAATATGCCTAACATACCATGGGCATCATCCCTTCCACGATTGTAGACATCTAGGTCATACAATCACCTATAAGCCATCTCGGGTGAGACTGCGTTGTGCATTCTGTGCACAATGTTTCCTTCTGGTTTACTAGAGGGGCCAATGGTTTGTAGGGGTTTGTTGGAGAACTAAGGGAGAACTTGGGTTAGCCCATACATCCAACAAATGGTTCTTTTTCTGGTTGGAACTTAGAAGATCAGATTGGAGGGGTTTTGATGAAGAGAATGCAGTGGTAGAAGGGGATGTTTAGGGCATGTAACCCTACAAAGAAAGAAATTGAAAGATGGTTACAGAAAAAGCAACTCGAGTTTGCGTAGAAAGATAATAGAATCTCTAGGTATACACCGCTCCAGTATCTGCAAAGGTATGTGTTTACTGATTTGCATGAGGCATATTTCTCTTATTTTCCAGAGATATTACAGGAGTGGATATTGAGGTTGAAGGATACTCATCCAACTAATCGGGTAAGGTCAGAAGAGTGGACTACTGAGAATATTGCATGGTTGGAAAGGGTCAATAATAAATTCACACGCGCAATGGATTTCTGGTTAGAGAATATTATTGCAGGGTTTATTACTGAATTTGCAGTCGATACAACGAAGTCATATGATGTTGTAGAGAAATAATTCTTGAAGGGACCAAGAGGGAGGTACATTAGGTCACTTTACACATCGATCAATATCTAATTGCATGATAAAGGAGTGATGACAGTGGATTCAGACAACTAAATCACTCTGCACACATGGCGGAGCTTGTGGAAGCACTAAGGAAGATCTAAGACATGGAGAGGGCATTGGACAGAGGCTAGAAGAATAAAGAAATGGACCCTATTATGATGGCTAAGGAATAAACAAAGGAGATAATGGAAAGAGCAGGAGTGACGCGCAACGAAAGACTCTACCAGTATAAGATCAATAAGAAAAAGAGGGCAATAGCTGAGCGAGACAGCTTAGACAGTGATGAGGAAGAGGTAGAGGATCTATGTGCGACACGATATATTGAGTAAATCTTGCGTGCCACATATGAGAGGAAAACCAGAGGTCAAGTGTCCGACGTAGAAGAATAATCTCCATTCTAGATCTGAATTAGTGTGGAACCCACAATCCCATGTGCGACTAAGACATCTAAAGAAGTAGAAACATTCAATCAACAAGTGATTAGTGGTAGAAGGCTTTTAATAGGATGTGGGTCCAGTGGAAATTCAAGAAGAAGTATAAGTTCAACTAGCAACAGTTAAGTATCTACACCGCGTGGAGGTGGTAGTAAAACAAACTTCACAATGGTATGAGTAGATCCAATTATTAGGTTACCTAAGTTCTAGGGAGAAGGGTCGGAGGAACCAAAGAAGCACTTGTTTATTTGTGAGAATATTTGGGAAGCTAAGCATATTACAGATGAAGATACAAAAGTGGCACAACTGGTGATCACATTCAGAGACCAAGCACTAGACTGGTATATGGGTCCTGCAGTAAACAGTCCACAAGGAGCGCCTACAACTTTCATAGATGTGAAGAAGGCATTGATAAATGAATTTAAATGACCTAGTTCAAAAGATTAGTTCATGAATGAGATGATAGAGAAAAAACAGAAGCCGAGTGAGTCAGTCTGGGAGGTTGATCATAAGTTCAAGAGGCTAAATGGTAAGTTGAAGTATCATATTACAAACATGGAACATAGACATTTATTTGTTAACTCTTTATTGGCACATTCGAAGTATCCTTTGAGGCAACAAAATTTCTAAACCTAGACTGAGGCCTTGCAAGCATCCTTGCAATTAGAGGAAAATCAATATAAGCATACATACCGAATTATGGAAGAGCTGAGAGAAGACCTGAAGAACCTGACATTTCAGTTGAATCAGAATAAGGGAAAGGAAAAGAGGGAGGATGTCTGGTGTACATTTTGCAAAACAAAATGTCATCATAAGAATGAGTGCCCAACCTTTGCGGAGTACTTGGAGATAAGAATGTCGAATCCTTTACCCCCAAGACGACCATGGTGAGAAATATGTAGAATACATGGACATGATCCTTATCATTGTCCCATGATGCAGAACTATCAAATAGTACCAAAGACTACATTTTGTAATTTTTACAAGTCAGTTGGACACAAAGACAAGGACTACAGAACATTGGAGATAATGAAGGATAGGACATCAGATACTTACTGGGTGCAGGCTGAATTAATGAAAACACAACCTGCATAACAATCACAGTATAACAATGCACAACAATTTGTAGTGCCACCACAGTATAATAACGTGCAACAGTTTGGAGCACCACCACAGTATAATAATGTGTAGCAGTGTGCAGTGCCACCACAGTACAATAATGCACAGTGGTAGTAGAGGACCAATCAATAAGACAATCAAGGAAACAAGGAGGCTTCAGAGGAGGAGGTCATGGAGGAAGAGGATTTGGAGGAGGTAGAGGACCAGTAGTTTGTTGCAATTGTCAGAAACCTGGACACTATGCAAGAGATTGTCCACAACCACCTGCGATATGTATGTATTCTCGTGCAAGAAATCATGAGACAAAATATTGTCTGACACTTTTGGTAAAGATACATGATAAGAGGAACCAAAACAATTAGAATGTCCAATGGATTGCTATGGAAAATAAAGAAGAGGATGGGAAGAAGATCAAGATAGTTACTAGAGGCGGAGCCAAGACAGGAGCAGATGCAACAAAAAAGGATCAGGACCAGTACCAGTGGGTTAGAAATAATATCGCACCCGAACAAAAGTCTGATGCACACAAAGAGAAGGAGACATTCAAAGAAGCTAGACATGATATTTTGAAGGAAAATATTGTGTCTACTTCAGGAACAAAGCCAATAGATGATGTACCAGTCTGTGTCATGCCTCCACTATTTGATCAGACCAATATAGAACAATCATCAAAACCAGTAAGTAATTTGAAATTTTTTTTGGGGTCTTGTATAAAGTTGTTGAATTATAAGAATTGTTTACAAGTATTACAGAGTCTGTTAGAGAAATGCAATTCTAGAGAAGAAATGAAGTTAGAACACAAGAGAGTCAATCAAGTTCGTAAGAGGAGAAAAAAAAGTAGGGAATTAAGGTTGAATGCAAACATTAGAGATTTCAATATGGGTGATATCATACTAGACTTAGGGTCTAAAGTAAATGTTCTTCCTAAGAAGACATGGGAAGCTATGGGAGAACCTACATTGGAATTTTCACCTATTCAATTGAAGCTAGAAAATCAACATAGAGTGGTACCAATTGGTAGACTGAAGGGTATACCAGTAGATCTAGATGTAGTGCGCACAATGGAAAACTTTGAAGTGATTGACATAATAGATAACACTTCACCATATCCAACATTGTTGGGTCTGGATTGGGATTTTGATAACCAATCCATTATCAATATGAAGACTAGAAATATGATCTTTGAATTAGGAGAATACATAGTTATTGCGTCATTAGATACCTCAGAAGGAGAAAGGTATGTGGAACCTGCGATAGGAAATTTTATTACAGAGGATATAAATCAATTGTATAGAACTACCATGCGTGAAGAGGATTACATCAACCCAACTACAGATGGAATGTTGAGTTGGAGGAGCATTAGTTATTATGCTTCAGACTCTAACATAGGATTGGAGAACTGTCAACAAAGATTACAAGATTTATCTACCAGAAGACATGCCAGAATGACGCACGTGCTAATATGGGTTGGTACAAAAGTAAGAGAGCCTCCTAATTTTTATGGTCAAAACGACTTAAAAGATTTTTTAATGAAGTTTGAATTAGAAATAGTGGAAAATCAAAGATTACTAGTAGTAGATATTGCTTTGAAAGCTACACCTGCACGTTGGTGGGGTACACATAAAGATAATATAAACAATTTGTATCATTGTAAGAGGTTACTGTGCATCAGATTCGACGCAGAGTAAGAGCATATATATGTGGAGAAGTATGATAGAATTGGACAACTCAAAGAACATGTAGAAATATGTATAATTCAATGGAGATTAGTACCACCAGAGGAATGGCCACATCACTTTATTCACACATTAGAACGCGTTCCAATAAATTGGTACACATAATTAGAACAATGCAGGGAAACTAAAAATTGGGACAAAATGCATAAGAATTTTTTGATCACATTTACATTTGAGCATGAGAATCCAGAAATAGATAGAACACTAAGGTTGGTATGGGATAGAATTTTTGAAGAACCGTAATTGGAGATTGTGACAACTTATAATAACCAAAAGAAACAAACGGTTAAACAGTTACTATATTGTTATCATGTCGCAGAAGAAGACCCATCAGAAGAAAACCTGCACATGATCCAGGTGGATATTGGTGGCCACCCACCTATTCCAACTGGTTCCTCTTGACAGTTTTTAGTTCAACACATTCTTTTGTACTTCTTTGTAATTGTGGGTTATACACTTCAGGGTTTGTCTGAATCCCTACAAATATTCAAGGAAGAGACAGGTGGCATCCCACCTAATCCAACTAGCTTATTTGGGATGTTTTCATGTCATCACATCTTTCTGTACTTCCAGGGCCATTTTGGGGCCTTAAAAAGTGTTTTTTTTGTCTTGCCACATTCAAACTATAAACGGAGTAAGAGTTTGATGGCATAATGTGTAGTTCTCGAAAAGACCTTTCCAACGACTTATCACGCGCCTAAAACAGAGGTCGTATGAAAAAGTTACGACCCCTGGAAGTTGAGGTACCAACTTACCCATAGGGGCCCACATGACTTTTGGCGTTTCACCTCCTAGGGTTAAGTTTTTGGATGTCTAGGGTTTTTGCATTCACGAGTAATATTAAAAATGCCTCTAGAGCCTCATTGTAATCATTATGCTCAGACATATGTGCGTAGAAGCGACATCTCTTCTTAGAGATAACTACCACCATTCGAGCAAGTTGCTTCAATTCTGCAGTTTTACAGTTTCAACCTATTTCATTTATTCAATTCAAGATATTGTTCACTGGATATCTGTGTTGTTCTCCATATCTATGTGTTTATTGTATTCAATTTGTTAATCAATTCATTCTGCTCCTAAATCTGGATAGTGGTATTAGAGTGGTCTGCTCTTCATTTATTTTTCTTTGTGCATGTCCCCGACAAGATCTGGGTACAAGAAGTTGGTATTCGAACCAATCGAGCCTTTGCAATATCAGCCATGTCGAGCTCGAAAAAAACCCATGGGGGATGAAAAGAAAGATGATGGAGTTGGAGATCCTTTTAAAATGTTGCTCGAGGAACCCCTTGTTTGACAAAGGAATGAAATGATGGACAACTTTGCACAGATCCTTCAGCGACTGCCCATAGGAGAAGCATCTTCATCAAGCAACCATGCAACCCCCTTCAAGGTATATGTAAATTTTAATATTCCATTATTTGAAGGACTGATAGATGCAGATGTTGTAGATAAATGGTTGAATCTGCTTGAAGGGTATTTTTCGGTCCACAATTTTTTCGATAGGGAAAATATTACTTTTGCACTCCTCAAGGTTGTCCCCTATGTTAATGAATGGTGGGATACTTACTCTGAGAAAAGGGCCATAGAGGAATCTGCAATATTTGTGGTTTCCCCTACATGGGATTCCTTCCGGGATGCCATTAAAGAACAATACTACCTTTTTGGAATCTATGAGGACCAGTACACCAGATGGACCACCTTGCGTCATGAAAGGGACCAAATAGTACTAGAATTCACCAATATTTTCCATACCCTGTGCACCAAATTGGGTATCAAAGACTCCGAGCGACATCTAGTGCTCAAATACCACGACTGTTTGCATATATACACTCAAACAGAAATGGAGTTTTTGGACATCGCCTCATTGGGTACGACTTATAGATATGTTGTCAAGATCGAGAAAAAATTTAAGCAGAAGAGGCAAGAGTTTAGATCTACAAACTCCTCACAGCCAAAGGAGGGAAAAGGCAACCCCAATCTGCACAACAAGGGAGAGAGCAAAGATGGCCACTCTCATGACAACCAGTCCAAGCCACAACACAAGAATGGCAATGAGAAGATGAAGAAGGACACGTGAAAATGGTGTGAATACCATAAAATCCCTTGCCACAACACCGGAGAATTCCACTACAAGTAGTCACTCGTGGCCGAGCTGATGGATTCCGAGTCAGAGGCCGATTCTGACTCCAAATCAAATCCAGAAGGAGGGAAGCGGATTATCGATGCTGAACCCAATGTCACTGTCGCTACCACCAAAGTACATCCAAGCGAACCATAAGAACCAGAGGAAGGGGAATGCCTCTTTCACTCACAGATGTGGGTAAAGGGGGATCTACTTCATTTCATTGTCAATATCGATAGTCTGAAGAACCTGATCTCAGTAGAGGTTGTCAAGTGGTTGGACCTACCGATGACACTACACCTATAGCTCTACACCATCGGCTGGCTTCGCCAAGGAAGAAATCTTTGTGTCAGCCAACAGTTTTGTCTGCCCTACGACATCAAGCCTTTCAAAGATGAGGTATTGTGTGATATTGATCCTCTTGAAGTTTGTGATGTTCCTTTAGGACAACCATATTTGTGGAAGTGTCATGTTGTGTATGATTCTAGACCCCACAATGTTATTATTACTTTGGGTAGACAGTTGTACATGATACCATAGGTAGCGCCGCCTACCGCTATTTCTTTAATCTCTGCTAAGCAATGCAGTAAGGTCATTTAAGAGACTGACAAGTTTGTCTTCTTTGTGATCCGTGCTCACAGTAAGCAGAAGGTCACCACCACATCCATGGCCTCTATAATGAGCCTCTCTTTTCAGCATAAGCAAGTGGATGGGATCGTGGAAGAGTACAGAGACATCCTCTTTTCACCCACCAGGGTATCGACGCACTGCTAAGTCAAGCATCCAATTGATATAACCCCCGATGAACCTCTGCCTAATGGACCAATCTATCGTCACTCACTGATGGAAAATGATGAAATCAAGCGTCAAATCCAAGAACTTCTTCAAAAGGGGCAGATCAGACCCAACTCCTCCACTTGCAGAAGCACGATTGTACTGGTGCAGAAGAAGGATGGAACCTGTCGACTCTACATTGATTACAGAGCATTAAACAAAATCACAGTCAGGAACCGATAGCCAATTCCCATAATTGATGACCATCTTGACCAACTCAAGGGTGTAAAGTTCTTCAACAAGATTGACCTAAAGTCTGGCTACCACTTGGTTCCCATTGAACCAACTGATGTATGGAAGACAACTTTCAAATCTAAAGAAGGTCTCTTTGAATGGTTGGTCATGCCCTTTGGATTAACAAATGCACCAACCACTTTCATGAGGTTGATGGATGATGTATTGAGACTCTTCACCAACTCTTTTGTGGTGGTATATTTGGATGACATCCTCATCTTCAAAAGGACTTGGGAGGAACACATGCAACATATTCAACAGGTTTTGAGCACTGTGTGGCAGCACACGCTATATGCCAACTTGGAAAAATGCTCCTTTGGCATGAACAATGTCCAATACTTGGGCTACATTGTTGATGAGAATGGGGTACATGTTGATCTAGATAAGATCCAAGTCATCCGTGACTGGCCAGACTTGACCACACTAACCCAGCTTCAGAGCTTCTTGGGACTTGCTAACTTCTACCGATGGTTCGTGTTGGGATTCTCCCATATTGGATGGGCCCTCAACCAAGTGACCAAGGGCGGTGGCAAGACAATGTTCGTGTCGGGGAAGGAACAACAACGAGCATTTGATGATATGAAGCATCGCTTGTGCTCAGCTCCGATGCTCTCCTTGCCTGATCTGCAACAACCATTCGAGATTGAGACTTATGCATCTGACTATGATGTAGGCATAGTTCTCACTTAGAACGGTCATCCGATGGCATACCATAGTGAGACACTCTCAGATACTGTCCAGAAATACCCCACCTATGAAAATGAAATGTATTCCATTCTATAGGCCTGTCGTTAATGGAAACATTACATTCTGGGAAAGGAGACGATCATCCACACTGATCACAAGCCTATGTAGTTCATATAGACACAGGGGAAGTTGCAGAATGACCACCATCAGAAGTGGTCCACCTACCTGCAACAGTTCCATCTCAACATCAAGAATAAGACATGGAGCACAAATCGTTTCACCGACTGCCTAAGTCGATCTCCCGTGGTTGCACTCACCACTGTGCTCCATTTCTGTGTACATGAGGCATATGAGTGGCCCCAACTTTATCAACAAGATTCAGACTTTGCCACCACCTATTAGCTCTCGGGTACATGCGAGAATGTCACTGAATTTTACATTCATGACAAACTGTTTTGCCATTTGGGCCATCTCCTTGTTCCTGCAAGCGAGCATGCAAAGATGATTTGGGAATCCCACTACAGTCGTATGGCATGACATTTTGGTGTGGAGAAAATTTTGGTTGTTCTACATAAACATTTTTATTAGCCAAAAATTCGACAGGATGTCAACAAGTATATAAGATCTTATACTGCCTGTGCCATTTCCAAGCCAACCATCAAGAAGCAAGGCTTATGCACCCCTCTTCCTAGTCCCGAGAAGCCTTGGGAATCCATCTCGATGGATTACATATCTGGCATTCCGTCCACCAAGCAAGGCAATGATTGTGTATTTGTAGTCGTTGATTGGTTTTCGAAGATGGCCATCCTCACAACTTGCAAGAAGAACATCACAGCGACAGATATTGCCAAGCTGTTCTTCGAACGAGTGTGGGTCCATTTTGGGATACCACAGGCCATCATCTTCGACCGGTAAAACATGTTCCTTGGCACATTTTGGTCGAGTCTCTGGTCATTGTCGGACACCAAGCTCACTAAATCCACTACTTTCCACACCCAAACAAATGACCAAACAGAGGTCGTCAATCAGATGATTGTGCACATCCTGTGCATGTATAACTCTAAGCATCCATGTACATGGGATGAGAGGCTTCCCTATGTTCAACACATTACAACAGGGCTCTCCATAGCTCCACCGACCATAGCCCATTTCAGGTGGGGCTGGGATTCCAACCCTTGGGTCCCATTGATGTTGCACTACCTCTTGCAACCACACATACATACTCTTCCCATGTTCAATCTGAGACTGACAAAGCCACCAGATTCATTGAGAAGATTCAAAACATCTTCCAATAGGTCCATGCGATTTTGAAAAAAGCCAATGCTAAGTACAAGCAATGCCATGATCAACATAGGGTATCGCACCAGTTTCATGTTGGAGTCAAGGTATGGTTACATTTGCAAAACGAGTGTCTTACAGGGCCCCATATGAAGCTCCACCCACTTCGCTATGGGCTTTACACTATCACCAAGGCTGTGGGTAGTGATGCTTTTGAGCTCAACACTCCACCCTTCCCTGGCTTGCACCCACTGTTCAATGTGGACCTCCTTCGGTCATATTTTCCACCATTATTGGACATCTCAGAGATCGTAGAACAACTAACATCAATAGAGCTCAACCCTGGCTGCATGGAACAAGCATCCACTGATCAGATAGTGGAAACACAGGTTAAGGGCACTTGCCAGCAGAGGATCCAACTTTATCGGGTATTCAAGTTAGGGAAACTCCTACACCAAGGCAAGTGGCTCACCCGGGAATAAATTCAACATAATATTTCTCACCTGATGGAGGAAATCAATGCAATGGAGACCATTACTTGCTAAGGGGGGAGGATTGATCTAGGTGGATATTGGTGGCTACCATACCTATTCCAACTAGCTCCTCTTGACAATTTTTAGTTCAACACGTTCTTCTATACTTCTTTGTAATTGTGGGTTCTACACTTTTGGTGTTGTCTGAAGCCCTAAAAATATTCCAAGAGGAGACTGTTTGCCTCCCACCTTATCAGACTGGCTTATTTTGGATGTTTTCATGTCATCACATCTTTCTGTACTTCGAGTTTCGTTTTGGGGCCCTAAACGATGGTTTTTTGGCTTTCCACAGTCAAACTATAGGCTTAGTTAGATTTTTATAGAGTAATGTGTAGTTCTCGAAAAGACATTTCCAACGGGCTATCACGCGCCTAAAACGGAGGTCATATGGAAAAGTTACGACCCCGGGAAGTTGAGGTACCAACTTACCCATAAGGGCCCACATGACTTTTGGCGTTTCACCTCCTAGGGTTAGGTTTTTGGATGTCTAGGGTTTTGGAATTCATGAGTAATATTAAAAATTCCTTTGGAGCCTCATTGCAATCATTCTGCTTAGACAGATGCGTGTAGCAGCCACATCTCTTCTTAGAGATAGCTACCACCATTCAAGCAAGTTGTTTCAGTTATGCAGTTTTATAGTTTCAACCTATTTCATTTATTCAATAGAATATATTGTTCACTGGATATCTATGTTGTTCTCCATATCTTTGTGTTTATTGAATTCAGTATGTTAATTAGTTTGTTCCGCTCCTAAATCCGGATCAGTGCAACATCAAGATTACAAAAGTCGAAGGAGAAAGAGAGGTAGAAGGTCCAAAGATAGATTCATAAGAATATGCTGCACCACTGAAGATCATGAATGTAACGTCCCTGACCATCGACCACTATCGGGCAATGCTACCTAAATACCTTGTCTTCAATAAACTAGCTCTGATACCAATTTGTAACCTCCCCGGCCATCAACACCACTACCGAGCAATGCCACAGAGGAACATACATCTATCTATATAACATGCATTTCTAATGCATTTAAAACAAATAACACATAGTTACTGCTATCATAAAGATTCAAATGGAATTGACAATAATTCCTACATGCAATGGAACACATGATAACATTCAAGAATCACATACATGCGTAACATACATCATTAAGCATGGGAATGATACTTATCTTTTAACTGGAGTAAAAACCACCAAATGTGTGCATACCTTCCACGAACCTCCCAGCCTTAAACCATACTGCTCATTATTCTCAGCAGTAGGTCACCCCCGAGCTCGGACTAAACTCCATCGGGGGATTCCTAGGCTAGGCAAGGTCAATAGGAAAGGCACACAGTTTAAGAGGAAGGATTATCTCCCAGGAGCCACTTATGCCCACTGCTCATAGACTATCATTCCCCACATGCTTGTCCCACCTCAAGAGTATACACCTTCACTGTCACACAGTCCATCAGCTGCTCCACCTCCCTTGCCTTGGGCTTCAACAACAGGCCAGACCAGAATTCTCAAAGCTCTGTAGCAACTATGGGACTCCTTCTAGGATAACTCACGTCCTTAACACACTCTCTCACCTGGAGAGAGTTGCTCACAGGCATGACAACCTGCTTCTTTAATCCACAACCACCTCTCTCACCTGGAGAGAGAGTTTCTCACAGGCTTGACAACCTACTTCTTCGACCACAATAACTAACTCGGGTAAGGCAAGGGATGACTTAGTAAATTATAGAGGTGAAAAATGGTCACGGGTTTAAAAATGGCGGAAATGGATGGCAACGGGCTTGCTCAGTGCGTGAGTGAACTTGTGAGGAGAAAACGAGGCAGACTGGTCTAGCCTAGCCAAGATGGTGAAAGCGTGAGATCCAAAACTCTCTGTGTGAACCCCGTGCGTGAGTGCTTGCGTGAGCGAGCTTTTCCCCTGTGTGTGCGTGAGTTCTTGAGCGAGTGAGCGGGTGCGTGAGAGTTCTTGCGTCCCCCCTCGCAACAACAAGAATTCCCCCTTAAGTCTGCATGTGCCTGAGCCGACACCTGTCGCTCAGGAAGCACATTCCTTTCCTTTTGGAAGTCACCTGTCCTTCCCCAGGAACTTAGGATAAAAACATATCATTTTAAACAACCTTTGAAATAATAATAATAAATTATTATTCTCTTGGACTTAAGCCCTTAGGCTTAGCCCCTCTTTCCAACCTCTCAACCCCCTCTCCATTACCCAGCCTAGTGGAGCTTAGTCCCCTATCACTCTTTCTTCATGGTTGGTTTACACACAACGATGTTTTTATATTAATAATATTAATATTTACATGTACAAAACAGGCTCCTGGCCTTTAACACCTAGCCTCTCTGGCCTACTAACATATAATCCTACCAACTTATAATTGCTTGGCTCACCAGCCTACAAAACATGTTTACAATTCATAAAACAATTTGGGCTCATCCTTGGGGTATTACAATCCCCTCCCCTTATTTTTGCACTGTCCTCAGTGCAACTTATTTACACAGTATCAACAACTTTTTTCAAAATCTTCAAAAAGATGCAGGTATTCTGCCTGCATAGCATCCTCATGCTCCCATGTTGCGTCCTCAGGACCGTACCAGGTCCACTGGACCTTTACAAGCCCTATGGCTCGATTTCAGAGCTGTTTTCTATTCCAGTCCAATATGCGCATTGGATGCACTTGCAAGAGGCCTTCTTACTCCACCCAAATCACTTTCCAATCAATAACATGATTAACATAAGGTATATATTTCTTAAGTAATGAAACATGAAACACATTATGTACAGTCATGGATGCAGGCAATGCAAGCATATATGCAACTGGTCCAATCCTTTCTAGGATTTCAAATGGCCCATAGTATCTGGCTGCCAAATTGGAGCAGTTTCCCAGCTTTAGGGAACTTCTGTTGGCTTTCACTTTCAAGAAAACATGATCACCCACTTTAAAATCCCTGTGGGTTCTGTTCTTATCAACATAATTTTTCTTCCTGTCTTGGGCAACCTTCAAACTCTGTTTAATTTTCAACATTTTCTCTTCCATTTCCTTGAGAAAATCTGGTCCAACCATTGCCCTATCAGTTGGGTTGTCCAAACTTATTGGTGTGTTGCACTTTCTGTCATAAAGTGCTTCAAATGGGCTCATCTTCAGTGATTCTTGATACCCATTGTTGTAGGAAAATTCTACCAAGTGTAGGTAGTCTTCCCATTTAGATGGTTTTTCCATCACATACATCCTCAACATATCTTCTATCACTTGGTTCACCCTCTCTATCTTCCCATCAGACTCAGGTTGATAAGTAGTGCTGAAGTTCAGATTCATTCTGAACCCTTTGAATGACCCCTTCCAGAACTTTGAGGTAAATTTTGGGTCTCTATTAGACACAATTTTCTTGGGAATACCGTGCAATCATGCTACTTCCCTCATATAGATATCGACAACATTAGCTGCCTTGTGAGTAGTCTTCAATGGAATAAAATGGGCAACTTTCGTAAGCTTATCCACCACCACCATGATGGAATCACGTTGCTTATTTGTTCTGGGTAATCTTGTGATGAAATCCATTGTCACGACTTCCCACTTCCACTTAGGAATGGGCAATGGCTGGAGAAACCCTGCTGGGTGCCTATGCTCAGCCTTGACCTTCTGACACTCCATACATCTAGCGATGTATTCTGCAATTTTCTTCTTCATACTTGGCAAAAAGTAATGGCTCTTGACTACTGCCACTATTTTCTGATATCCAGGGTGCCCAACATAAGGCACATTATGCATTTCCTTCAAGATCATTATTCTCAACTCTTGGGAATTAGGTACATAAATTCTATTTGTGTACAAGAGTGTTCCATCAACTTCCAATTTATAATCTTCCACTTTCTGTAGCATCTCACCTTGTTGTAGCTTTGCTACCAATTCCATGTACTACAAATCTGCATTTGCAGCTTCCAAAATTCTGCCCTTCGTATCAGTTTATACATGCTAATGGTCGTGGCATGTAGTTCATGCACTCTTCTACTGAATGCATCAATGTTGTCCCTTGACCAAGTTTTGAAGAACCTTGGTCACGTTTGACCAATTTTGGGACTTCGATGGGCTGGTCGAACGCGAAGTAGAGATCGCGGTATCTCGACCCCTTCTTAGGGCATTTTTGGGTTTAGGGTTCATGTAACGAGTATGGGATGTCGACCCATGTGTTTACCCATGTTTATGCCCTTTTGTAATGTATAAATAGAAAGCTAGGCGATGTAAGTAAACGACAGACCTAGATGTGTAATGTGGCCGGTGAGCTAAGTGCGAACAATTGTGGATGCTTCATGCATACTGTGTGTTAAGAACTTGTAGAGCTAAGTGCAAGTGGTGGTAAGAAGGCTTGGTGATTGAACCTAGCTCGGGGAAGGGGGATCTAATGAGGTGCGCGCAGATCTCCTGTCCTATGCGAGGTGGGTTCTTGTGGCTATGTGCTTGTAAAAGATTGGAAGAAAACAATAAAGAAAGAGAAGAGTTGGTCGACATAGCCCCACACTGGGGTGATCCACATATATCCTGTGTTGTGGTTGCTTTGTGCATTATAGTTGTTATGTTAATGATGTGATTTATGCTTAGTGAAGTGATATATGCTAGATGCATCTGATATAGTAGCTTAGTGCTTAGTAATGTGAATGAATGCTAGATCTGATCTAATTCTATATGCTAAGTGCTTAGATGTATTAGATCTTGTTGAATACTGCACTGCTATGTAACTAGGGTTTTGACCTGCAATGTGAATGAGAGTTAAATACTGATGAATGTTAACTGCTAAGTGCTCTGTTAGTGTTGTAATCACAGATATGCGTCCCAGCTAGGTTGTAGACACTTGAGTCCTGCAACTGCCCCTGCCTCTACCTCGGGTGAGACTTCATATGCTTCGCAGGTGTTGTCGAAAGGGCCGCTAGTTAGGGTTTTGTTGGTGCGCTGTTGAACCCTGGGTCTGCCCCTGTGCCAACAAATGGCTCCGTTGTCGGGACATGAAATTGTGATTGCTGGGAACTGAAGAAAATAAATATTTGTGCATAGATCTATTGCTTTAGTGCGCAGTATTCTACTTGACTGCGAAGCTCTGTGCTAAGAAAGGAATCAGATCTGAAGAAAATAGGTAAGGTCTTAAAGCTTTGTGCTCTAAGAAAGGTAAGATAAGCAAAAAATTTTGTTTCAAAAGAATAGATCTAGGTATGTCTAATAGATTTTGTCCTAGTCTGAAAAACTAGGGTAGAACTAGAAGAAAGACGATTGGATATGAGTAGATCTGATAAGAATAGTGAAATATATGTTATTTCTATGCATAGAAAGAATGTTTGGACTAACAAATGGATGCAAGATCCTAGAAAGAATTTTTTGCAGGTTAGTTACTGTGATCCCGGTGCGCAGTACAGGAAAGGTTGGGGGTCATTTAAAAGAAAGAGAGGATTAACTCTTTGTTATAATTGCAAAATACCGGGACATATTGATAAGGAATGCCCTGGTAGAGGTCCTAGTTGTGTTTGTTGTTAAGATGTGGACCATGAAGTTTTGGATTGCCCTAGAATGATTGCTAAAGTTTAAAAGATTAATATGAGACAAGAAAACCATGAGACAGGCCAAGAAACTAAGAATATGGCAGGACCCCAGAAAGAATCAATGATTGTATTATTACGAATGAAAGAAACTCTGAATGATCACAGAGATATCAACTTATCAGAGATCTTAAAACAGAAGGAGTGCATAGAAACAAGAATAGGAGACTTCGACATAGACTGTGTTCTGGATGAGGAAACCCAGATAAATATCACGACAGAAAGAACTTGGGAAATTTTGGGAAAGACTGCTATGGTTCCTTCATTAGGAGGAATAGGATTTTTTAGAGGAAAGCTAATTACCCTATGTGGAGGACTTACCTAGACATCTATGAGTGCTCATGGAACTTCGACAGAAAAAGAATTTGAGATAGTTAAATTTGTTGAGAACATTGCCCCATTTGCTATTTTGCTAGGAAAAAACTGGATTGAGAAAGATCAGACATGAAGGAAACAAGAAGAAAAGGATCTAGAACAAAAAAAACAAGAACTAAGGGATTTCATGGCTAGGAGAAAATCTCACTTACTGGAAGAACAAGAGGACTAGTCGAAGCTACTGAGGACCAGAGATCTGGACGTCAGAACACAGGAAGACTTGAAACACCTGTCTATACAAGAGAGTAGATCACCTACCCCAGAAAGAGAAGAAGTATTACCCTCAAACCCTACGAAAGACCCTCTACAGTGCGAAGTTACTATGCCAAGAGGAGATAAGAACAATAATGGAAAGAGGAAACTAGTGACTCAGATTACAGGAAAGAAAGCCAGAAAGCTCAGCAAGAAGAAAACAAAGTTAGAAAAGTTACAGGAAGTTCCATGGAGGACTACACAGAAGGAAGGTTTGCAGAAATGGAACTTCGACGGGAAATCAGAACAACAAAGATTGGCACTTCACCATGGTGAAGCAATATGACCGTTGGAGGTGTCCCGACCGTTAGCCCGATGCTCCAAAATGGCTCGAACTGCAGTTATGGCCAAAAATATCGCCATTAGACCGTTGGGACCGTGCCATAACATATGGAATTGCATTGATTAAGGCGTTCCTGCCCATTGGAGAAGTCTGTTATGACATTGTCTATTTATCCCGTCGCGCGTTGCACCGAGAACAATTTTGCCAATTGTGATTATTCGAGCCCACAAAGTACTAGTTGCTTTCGTGCAGTGCCTATTGAGAGCTCGCCACCCATTCTGTTACGTCGAGTATTTGATCACCGACCTGAGATACCTGATTTTGAGCATGCATGTTGGGTGACTTCAACGAACTAGAGAAATCCATCGAAGAGATCCTTATTGACCTCATGGTTGAGAAGGTCATGTCTACAGGAGTCCAAGCCTAGTCGATGAGAGGAGTGCAAGCATCCTCGTCGACTGCTCGTGGATCTGGACCATCCTGAGCTGCGACAGAAAAACAAACCAAGCATCGTGATGACTTGGTGAATGCGAAGATTATCCCATCTATCCTTCCCGATTATATCCCGCCTCTATCTGGCGCTGTGAGCCGTGACAGTGTCCCGAGGGACTTTGACTACACCTTGATCACTGCATACTTCCCAAAAGGGATACATGCAGTTGGACTGCAGTTATGACAAATCATGACGTTGAAGATCAATGACTTCAACTTGGAAGATCGCAAGAACCATAGAATGCTCTACCCACACAAGTATTTGACCAAGACCAAAGGGAAGAAGTCGAAGATCATCCCCCAACCATGGACTATGGACATCGCAAGGTCCACTATCCAGAACGTGATGAAGATACCACAATTTGGAAGGAATTAGGAGGTTAACACATGCATTAAACTCCTGTTGTCTTGCATCCATGGTGGTTATCTATGGCTAGACAAATGTGTTACCGTAGATCCGACGTTGATCCATCGGATCACCAGATTAAGCATGCAAGGACTAGACCCACAAGAATTTTATCCAGGGAAGGCTGCAGATCACGCCCTGGCGCAGAAAATTAAAGATACCTATGGCGATGTGGAAAAGGGGAAGCGAGGCTACAAGGTAACCTCCATTCAAAATGGCACAGTGCGCCTAGCCTACCAGTTGATCACTGGTAAGCTAGTAGGGAAGAACAAACCCACGTAGGTCACAGGGTTCGTTGTTGACCTCGTGGGAAAATGCGTGGAAGGAATACAAATGAATTGGGTGAGCTGCCTTGTCAACCAATTAGAGCAAGACTATCACGAAGCTCAGAATCAGGGCTACGAGTTCCACTTAAGTTGGTTTCCGATCCTCATCCCTTTCATTGCTAGGGAAATGCCGAAAGGTGCGACCTTCCTTGAGATTGAGCCATCAGAACCCTTAGCTGCGAAGTTCACAACGCTATGGTATTCAAGCAACATGGCGAAACAATGACAGTTAAATGCGGTGTTCCACACCTACTATCTACAGTTGAAGAGGTCTATCGAGTCTTTTCCTTGGATGACGTTGAACACCCTGCACAAGTTCAGACCATTTTTGAAGTTCCGCGAAGATATACATTTTATTTATATCACTGCTCGCAGAGAGAAACACAAAGAAGAGCTGCAGAGTTACTATAAACTCACAGTGGAGGACATGGAAGAAATCATTGAGGAATTGTCTGCAAAGTTCCTTATACTAGTCGACTAGGCAGAAATGTCTGACCCCGACCTCATCGAAAGTTCAGTGGTTTCTCGGGAAGAGTATGATGCACCCAACAATAGCAGAAGGAAGAAAAAGGAAGAGGTACAAGACCTGAACAACGCATCAGAAGAAACTACTTCAGACTCACTTGGAGGGGGAGGTGATGATGAAGTAGACAAAGAAGAGGACAAAGGAGAAGAAGACGAGCAAAAACAAGGTGAAGTAACACCACCTAAGGACCCTATTGATGAAGTTGAGACCTCCAAGAAAAGAAAGGTTTCCCCCAAGAAACCTACATCGCGAAAGAAGTCCAAAGCTACTAAACCACAGATTCAGACTGCACTAATGATGGATGACATAGATTTCATCATCGTCGCTGTCTCAGATACCTCAAAAGACATCTTACAGCGCAATGAAGCCAAACAAGATACCATGTATGAAAGAATTGAAGCAGAGTTGAAAGGGGTATATCAAGCCCTCTACTCCAGCCGCGTAGTGTCTACTACACCCTTATCATCATAAGGAACAAATTTGGCAGATGAACTTGCCCAACTACGTCGAATAACAAATGCGACCAAAGCTTGCCTTTGTCATGTTTAGGAAGAAAAAGAATAGGCCACAGAGGCCTTATAGCAAGAAAAAAAGGAATCTAAAGAACAACGACGGGTTGCACAACAAAAAAAAGATGACATCCAAGCCAAGTTTGCAGAGGATAGAGCGCAGATCCAGAAGGAGAAGGAGCAACTGTTCGCAGAGCAGATTCTAGTTAAAGAAGCAGTCATGAGAGCACTTCGCTATGTGACGGGATTAGAACAGATGGAAGAAGACCCAGTGGAAAGCCAAGTAGGGAAGCTTGCCGAAGCCATTCCACAACTCCAACAAAGGATACCAGAACTGGAGTTACAAGCAGTGCCAAGCACTTCGCAGGAAGTGCGAGACCAGAGAGAAGAAACTGCCCGAAGCACAGTCCATAGAATCAAGGCATTGGCCTTATAATGTAAGCAACTCAGTAGTCTAAGTGCACAGACTTACGAGCGCTTTGCAAAGTACCATGAACTAATGACACTAGAGTCACAGCTTTAGGAGGCCAAGCAGAAAGCAACAACGGTACAAGCACAGTTGAAGCCACTAACAATGATTGAGAGGATGAAACAATCCTAGGAACAACACAAAGTTCAATAATAAGTCCATGCCATCCAAAGCAAGTTCATGGAAGTGACTCAACGACTCTAGCCAGTGCAGGATGCAGCTTGCATACAATTTGAGGAAATTGAAGGACAAGGTGCAGAACTAGAACAAGTGGTCACCGCAGTGGCACAACGCGTGGAAGGACCTGTGACGAAGAAGGTTATTCAAGAGTTCATCGAGCAGGAGGCTTTGGCGAAGCAACAGGTCAAAGCATCTCGAGGAATTTGAGGGAGAGTTAACCAGATCAGAGTGACCTGGGACGAGTCACAGGTGACTGTTGGGGGCCTGTTGGCTCTTGACCAAAATTTGGAGAACCTTGGTCATGTTTGACCAATTTTGGGACTTCGACAGGCTGGTCGAAGTCGGAGCGCAAGGCGAAGCAGAGATCGTGAGATCTCAACCCCTTCTTAGGGAATTTTTGTGTTTAGGGTTTATGTAATGGGTATGGGATGTCGACCCATGGGTTTTAGGCCCTTTTGTAATGTATAAATAGAAATCTAGGTGATGTAAGTAAAGGAGAGACCTAGATGTGTAATGTGGCTAGTGAGCTAAGTGCGAACAATTGTGGATGCTTCATGCGTGCTGTGTGTTAAGAACTTTAAGAGCTAAGTGAAAGTGATGGTAAGAAGGCTTTATGTTTGAACCTAGCTCAGGGAAGGGGGATCTGGTGAGGTGCGCGCAGATCTCCTGTCCTATGTGGAGTGGGTTCTTGTGGCTCTATGCTTGTAGAATATTGGTAGAAGACAATAAAGAAAGAGAAGAGTTGGTGGACGTAGCCCCACACTGGGGTGAACCATGTATATCCTGTGTTGTGGTTGCTTTGTGCATTATAGTTGTTATGTTAATGATGTGATTTATGCTTAGTGCAATGATATATGCTCTATTCATCTAATATAGTAGCTTAGTGCTTAGTAATGTGAATGAATGATAGATTTGATCTAATTCTATATGCTAAGTGCTTAGATGTATTATATCTTGTTGAATATTGCGTTGCTCTGTAATTAGGGTTTTGAACTGCGATGTGAATGAGAGTTAAATATTGATGAATGTTAAATGCTAAGTGCTTTGTTAGTGTTGTAATCATAGATCTGTGTCCCATCTAGGTTGTAGACACTTGAGTCCTGCAACCGCTCCTGCATCTACCTTAGGTGAGACTTCATATGCTTCGTAGGTGTTGCCAAAAGGGTCAGTAGTTAGGGTTTTTTTGGTGCGTTGTTGAAGTGTTGAACCCTGGGTATGCCCCTGTGCCAACAATCAACCACCTTGTTCTCCTTTCCTTTGATATGCTTGATATCAAAATCATACTCACAAAGGAATTCCAACCATCTACTCTGCCTAGCATTCAAGGTTGGCTGATCAAATAAACACTTTAGACCATTATGGTCTGTCCTCAGTTCAAACCTCCTTCCCATGAGGTAGTTCCTCCATTTCTTCAGGGCATGCACTATGGCTGCCAACTCAAAATCATGAGTTGCATAGTTCTTTTCATGATCCTTCAACTTTCTGGATTCCTAAAATATTACAAACCCATTATGGCTGAGGACTCCTCCCAGTCCTTCTTTGTATGCATCTGTACACACTAAAAAATCTTCATTTGGATCTATAATCCTCAGGATTGGAGCACTGGTTAACATCTATTTCAATCGATGGAAGATTCTCTCACATTCTTTTGTCCATTGAAATTTCAGCTCATTCCTTTGCAAGGAAGTGATGGGGTGAGCTATCCTTGAGAAACCTGCAATGAACCCTCTGTAATAGCCAACTAGACCCATAAAGGATATGACTTCTATCACATTCTTCAGCCCTGACCATTCTCTAATGGATTCTATCTTCTTAGCATCCACGACTATCCCATCCTTTGAAATGATATGTCCCAAATAGTGGATTCTGTTTTGATAAAATGAGCACTTGCTCAATTTGGAATATAGTTGGTGCTCTCTTATCACTTGCAACACCATCCTCAAATGATGTTCATGCTCTTCCTTCGACTTGGAATACACCAGGATGTCATCCAAAAATACTATGACAAACTTGTCTAGATATCCCCTGAATACACCATTCATTAGGCACATGAAAACAATGGGTGCATTTGATAATCCAAATGGTACCACTGTGAATTCATAATGACCATACCTTGTTCTGAAGGCGGTCTTGC
Source organism: Picea sitchensis (assembly GCA_010110895.2). Lineage (NCBI taxonomy): Eukaryota > Viridiplantae > Streptophyta > Pinopsida > Pinales > Pinaceae > Picea > Picea sitchensis. The sequence continues at coordinate 154,799 of SNQJ01S0031644.1, forward strand.
TAATGTATTCATCCTTTATCCTTACTTGGTGGTACCTTGAGCTGAGATCTATTTTTGAAAATATCTTGCAATCCTTCAACTGATCAAAGAGATCATCGATCCTTGGCAAGGGATACTTGTTCTTAATAATCACTTTATTCAACTGTCTGAAATTGATGCACAATCTAAATGTCCCATCTTTATTTTTCACAAACAAGATCGGGGCACCCCAAGGTGACACACTTGAGCATATATACCCCTTCTTCAGAAGTTCTTCAAGCTGCAATTGTAGTTATTTCGGCTCTAGTGTACTCATTCTGTAAGGAGTTTTTGACACCAGAGCTTCTCCAGGCATCAGGTTTATAGAGAAATCAATATCTCTCTTCGGGGGTAGTCCGAGTACCTCCTGGAATACATTTTCAAAATCCTTTAATATTGCATGGTATTCAATATTTGACACCTTATCCTTAGGTGCTTCTTCGATATGAGCTGCAAATATTTGGCAGCCCTTCCTGTAACTCTTCTTCAACTGCATTGCTGAGATTTCTTTGACAGTAATTGCCCTTGGTATTCCTTGTACTTTCCTTGGGTTTCCTTCCTCATCCAGACAAGTGAATGCCTTGTTACGACAATCTAATATGGCATGGTGCAGGTCCAACCAATCCATCCCAATTAGACAATCATAGGAACCTAAAGGTACGATTTTCAATTCGGCCCTTGTGCTTAGTCCATTCATGTCCACTGGAAAAGACTTAACCAATTCAACAACCTTTCTCTTGGCTCCTGTAGCCAGCTGCACTAACCAATATTTTCCATGCTTGCTTCTTGGGAAATGAAAACTTTCCACCATTCTAGGATCTACATAATTATGTGGTGCACGAGCTCATGACCACCACCTCCGTCGTGCTCTCCTGCTCACAGGATCGTTCTAATCCCCTTCTTCGAGCTGAAGCAGCTCCTTGGATTCCCTCGGGAATCACTGTGAAAATCTGACCCACAGGTCTTTCTCTTTCCTTGTCTCGGCCTCTGCACCGGACCGTGACCAATTCCCCCCATAGGAAAAGAAGTATCGGGCTTCAGGGTTTCGTAATCCCCATTGTCGAGAGTCTCTGTCCTCTTCAACTCTCGATCTCCGATTCTCCGATGCGCCCTTTACGCGCTAGCCCTCCTGGCTAGATTTCTGGTCCATATGACCACTATCCACAAGACCGCAACCTTATATCTTCTATCGGAGTTTTGGGCTTCAAAAACCCAATGTGCTCTAACTCCCATTAGCCCTCCAGGCTAAACACTTGGCCCACGTGACCACAAATTCATATGACCGCAGTCAAGCATCCCCCTCGGGACTTCGGGGTTCGCAATGCCGAAGTGCATAAACCCTTTGACCACAAGACTCCCGATTCTCTGGATCCTGATGCGCTCCTTCTTAGCTTTGGCCCCTTCCAGCTATACCATGGTCCATGTGACCTGCTCTCGTATGACCGCTGCCTTATAGCTTCCCATCGGGGCTCCTCCTATCGGAGTTTCGGACTTTCAAATGTCGAAACTCACAAGTCCTCAAGACTCGCGATCCCTTGAATCCCGACGCGCTCTTTATGCGTTAGCCCTTCTAGCTAGTTCCTGGCCCTTATGACCGTTATCCCCGTGACCTCAGTCTTGTCCCTCGTCGGGGTTTCGAGGTTTCCAATGCCAAAATGCATTGGCCCACGGGATTCCCGATTCCTCAAATCCCGACTCTCTGGTTTGCTGACAGCTGGCCCCTTAAATGACACTTTCCACTTCCCAATATGATGACAGCTGGCCCATAATGGCTCTTCCCTCCTGTCGGGGTTTCAGGGTTCACGATTCCGAAATGTAAAGATTTCGTGTCCACAGAATCCCCTATATGCCGATCCCTGACTTTCTTCGGATCTCCGCCACGCGTCCCAAATGGATGGATGGTCCAGATTAAGCCTCAGACTTCGCCAAACGCCAAACCAAAAAAAACACTTACCTGTGTGAGTACTGATGGCCAAAACGCCGATGACTCTCGATGATTGCCACCTGTCCCAAAAGATGGACGGCTCCGATTGTATCGGGGTTTTCACTATGGATTTTCCTGACTTCTTGCTCACAGAACTCCCGATTTGCCGACTCCCGAAACTCCAATGGAGTCCTCCCTTTCGGGACTTTTCCCGATGGCGCTTGATTACTTCCACACGTCCTCCTCAAGATGGACGGTTCTGATCTCTCCTCGCGATTTCACGACTCCAAGTGTCCTGGGTGCCTTGTCTCCAGGAATCACGAAACGCCGATCCCCAATACGTCGATGGACTTTCGATCTTGTCCACATGCCCCACAAACGGACGGCTCAGATCGTTTCCAGGACTTTTCCCATGGAAATCCCCGATATCTTGTCTTCGAGATCTCTGATATCCCGATATGCGATATCCCGATGGCCACGTCCTCATCGGGATTTTTCGCCTCCCGTCCACGAAGGTAAACCTCGTGCAACTCCTATCCAATCTGACGGCTGACAATAAATTTGCTCCAGATCTGACGGCTCAGATCATTTCTCCCGTGCGCTTCTCCTATGTGCCTTCCTGGACGTGAAAACTGACGGTCCAGATCTTCTTCTCTGCCGATCCAACGGCTGCTGTGCTCCTTCATGAGTTGCTGCGCTTCGTACTAGACTTGGAAGAATTTCCAAGTTCCCAAAGGCCTCGACCTTTGTCTTCTCTTCTCCTCTGCGAACTCCTCGACTCTGAGTTCTCAAATGTGCGTGTAAAAACGCTGTCCCTCCTAAGCTTTGGGAACTTTGAACCCGTCAAAGGGATTCTAAAGCTCCTGCACTCCTTGCAGAGCCCTCGCACGCAAAGTGCTATGTGTCCTGAGCTTCTCCTGTAGCTTCGACCTCCCAAGGAAACTCGTCCTTGTTCCTTTCTCCCACAGATGGAGAATGTAACAGCCTCCTGGCTCTCTGTTTACTCAAGCAACCTCCTGTTGAGCCTTTCAGGGTGTTCAACAACCCTGTGAGAATCCCTCAGTGGATTCTCCTTCAAATTACAGAACTCAAAAGAGTTCTCTTCTCCTTTCTGTGCCTGTTTGCACACTAACTCCAATGCCCTCCTGGCAGAGTATCCTTCCACAAAACGTTCAACAGTTCTGTCTTCCTGTGCACCTATGCACTTGCTCAATGCCCACTTGGTAGAGCTCTACAGAATCCTCAGTGATTCTGGTTCTTCCTTAAGAACTCATAACAAAGCTCTTCTCAATGCACCACTGTGCATATGCTCAATGCCCACTTGGCAGAGCTCTATAGAATTCACAGCAGAATTCTGTCTGCAACTATGTTTTTTCTCTCACAGCCTTGCCTCCAAGGTATTCAACAACCTTGAGGTCTTTCCCTTGAGTTGATGATTTCATCTTCTGTGCCGCAACACATCTTTGTCTGACTCCGCAGAGTTCAAAAGTGCTTCAATGCACTGGTATTCAGAGTCCGCAACACTCTGTCACACCCTCCTGGCGTGAAACCACAAAGGACCTCTCAATCCTGAAATCAGAACAACCTGCAAATGCATAAACATAACATACATCTACAGCGTATATGCACACTCACAGACATCCACATAACACAGAATTCATGCAGGAAAAACTGCTTCTGTTTATATTAAAAATGGCAAATGCCTGTAGTTACAAGGTGTTCTTGAGCTCTCTCTGGCTCTTCTCAGACTTCTCCTCATCTAACCTCTCTCTCTCAAAATGAGATATGAAATCTCTTTTACCTGAGGGGGCTCTTCGAGCACTTCCCTCCAGATTCACCTACCCTATTCAATTGCATTGAATAGCTGTCTAGTCCAGCATCAGGATCTAGATTTCAGCCTTAGAAAATATTAAAGCCGATCTACCTAATGCCTGCACAAAGGCACGACTTCCCAACTCAACAACTTAAAACATTTAATTACATTGAATTCATATTTCTAAATGAGGCTGTGCCTCTCTCTTATCACGTGATTTGAATTCGCTGGCATGGCTGGCTGGCTGATGTGGAGAGATGCTCCTGCATCACATAACTATGAACAACTCCTGAATCAATTAAAATAGTAATGGTTTGGTTGTTGATCATACCTTAAACTTCAATCATGTGTGATTGAAACACAACTTGCTTGTTGTCCAGGGCTACATAGATCCTTGGTATTATACTGCCCATGTCCTCCACTGTTTCTGCATGTTGAACATTGTGGAAAGCTCTCACCTTGTCATTTCTGTGGGGGCAATCTCTGTACTTATGATTTCCTTTACAACCCCAACAGTCCATAGGTGGTTATTTTGGCATTTGCCCACCTATTTAAGCCCTCCTAGGCTCTCTAAAACCTGGCTCTCCTTGAGGGATATTTTTGAAAAAAGGATGGCTTAGTTCCCTTCTTCCTCTGATCCATCCAAGAGAATGGGATTTTCTCTTTGTTGCTCATATAAGCATTTTTCTCTCCTTATAGTTTCTTCCATAGTTTTAGGATCATCACACTGGATCTTGTCACCGATGGAAGATGGCAGTCCACTCAGATACCTTTGAATTTTGACAGTCTCATCTTTGATGAAAGGAACATACTTCATCAATTCCAAAAACCTTCATTCATATTCATCAATGGTCATGCTACCCAACTTGATTTCAAAGAACTCTTTCATCTTTCTGTCATAGTATCTCTTAGTCAAGTCTTTCCTTTCGAAATACTTCTTGAATTCATTCCAAGTAACATTTTTCTCTTTAATGTGCTATACCTGCACAAGTTGATCCCACCACATGGATGCCTTTCCTTTCAGTTGAATCATTGCAATTCTTCCTTCTGCATGAGAGGAATAATTATGCAATTGGAAATATTTCCTCATGCCAAGAAGCCATGTCGCAACATCTTCCTCTTTCTTGTGCTCTCCATCAAACATAGGAGGCTTAATCTTGTTCATTTCTCCCTTCAATTCATCCACTCTAGATCTCCTATGCTTCCTGGTAGGAGATGGGCTTGAACTACTATGTTCCCTCCTCTTGGAGTGACCTTGGGAGTGATGATGGTGTCTTCCAACACTCCTTGATTTCCTCTTCTCATTAGGGGACCAGTGACTTCCTGATTTACTAGAGTCACTCCCCTTATTCAATTTCTTTTCTATCCTTTCCAGACTCTGTATAAAATTGATGTTGAATTCTCCCTATTGATCCCTGGCTTTCATGAGCTTCATGTTTAATGGCAGTGTTATCTTCTCGGTGAGTCTGGACATATTTATGCAATCTTTCAATGATTTTAATCATGTTTCCTTTCTTATCTATCTCTTCTCCATGCTCATTGGAGTTCGATCCTTCAACTCCCAAATGGACATCCATTCCTCTTGCTTCATTCTCTGAACTAGAATCATTTTGTGCCTCCTCCATTATTTACACTCTGTGACAATTCAGTTCGGTTTTGACAATCATTGACTTTGCAAACACAATGCGCAATCAACCAAATTTTGTCAGGCCAACAGTCCTTAACAAATTCCACAATATTCATAAACCAATCTGATTTAAAGAAACTTTCATATTTCATTCTCTACGATTATCGACCAATCAGGAATCCTCACATATCTTTTCTTTCTGAGTTCTGCTTTGTTCTGCAAAAATTCTCGGGCACTAGCCCCTTTCTCTTAGCCCCGAACCCATGCAACCACGGGTTGTGGCAGGGCGCTAGATCGATAGGCGATTACTCGGTACCTCGGACCTACGGCTTTAGAAGTTTGTGCATCAACACACCCCACTTCTCTCGAACCGTTAATCTCCGAACACTTCCATGTCACCTTTGGTGACGTTATTACGTTTCGTCACCTTGACATTATGAAACTTTTGAAGGTTCTTCCTTTTTTTCCCTTATGAAACATTCTTCCAGGGTGTCAAGTCTTTAGACTTCACAACTGGCGTCATGCGTCCACTGGGACCCACGGTTTCTGTACTTGAACTAAGATACCGAATAGTCACCTCACTTAACGCCTTTCAAATTGCGGGGGCATGCAACAACAATTTGGAGTAACCCACCTTTCGTCCCACAATTATTTTGACATTGACACGTAACCCCCTGGTAAAACCATGGTTTGGATTGCAGGACCACCTTGGGGAATTAACTCTCGTGCAACTTAGGTCCTCACAATGCCTCCTAGCTGTCGATCTTGATGTATTGTGATCAACGCCAGTGTGGGTTCGTCGACCTTTAACTAAGTCATGTAACCTTAGGGCCCACAGAGTACAACTGACAACATTCCAAGTGGGGGCATGTGGCAGGCATAAGAGAGATCCACATCACCTCTAGGTGATGTCATCACGACTCACCACTTCATCTCTTTTGGCTTCGGAACTTCGGGCTTCGAGAATTCTCGCCTCCGCACCCACTGATTTTCCCGAACGTCGAAATCCTGAACAACCAATCTGCTGACACATGTCCTTCTTGACGGACGGTCCAAATTAAATTCGGACTACGGCCCCTTCTTCTTTATAACACGTAACTTCGCCTAAGTCACGAAGTCCGAAGGTTTCCAGGTTAACCCTCCTGCACTTTCTCCAGATCTGATGGTCGTGAAGGATTCCCTTTTTCCTGAACATATCCTATGACCAACAATACTCTGCGGCCCAATACCACATATGTCACGGTTTTATAATACCGCTACACCTCCTAAGATTCGTAACACGACTAAGGTAACCTCTCGACACTCCATAATGTTCTGAAGTTCGAAATTGGTTCCTCTTGACACAATTTCCACCCAAAACCTTGGTTCTCAGGACCACTTATCCGGCCCATCCAGGCTCAGTGTTGAAACCATGGCTCTGATACCAATTTGTAATGTCCTCAGCCATCGACCACTGCTGGGAAACGCTACCCAAATGCCTTGTCTTCAATAAACTAACTCTCATACCAATTTGTAACGTCCTCGATCATCAACACCAATACCGGGCAACACCATAGAGGAACATACATATATCTATATAACATGCATTTTTAATGCATTTAAAACAAATAACACAAAGTTACTGCTATCATACAGATTCAAATGGAATTGACAGTAATTCCTACATGCAACATAACACATGATAACATTCAAGAATCACATACATGTGTAACATACATAATTAAGCATAGGAATGATACTTATCTTTTAACTGGAGTAAAAACCCACCAACTGCGTGCATACCTTCCATGAACCTCCCAGCCTTAGACCACACTGCTCATCACTACCAACAGTAGGTCACCACCGAGCTAGGACTAAACTCCACCGGGCAAGGGATTCCTAGGATAGGCAAGGTCAATAGGAAAGTCACACAGTTTAAGAGGAAGGATTCTCTCCCAGGAGCCACTTATGCCCACTATTCACAGAATCTCATTCCCCACATGCCTGTCCCACCCCAGGAGTATACACCTTCACTGTCACACAGTCCATCAACTGCTCCACCTCCCTTGCCTTGGGCTTCAAAAACAGGCCGGACCGGAATTCTCAGAGCTCTGTAGTAGCTACGGGACTCCTTCCAGGATAACTCACCTCCTAAGCACACTCTCTCACCCGGAGAGAGTTTCTCATAGACCTCACAATCTGCTTCTTCAATCCACAACCACCTCTCTCACCTGGAGAGAGAGTTGCTCACAGGTCTGACAACCTGCTTCTTCGACCACAATAGCTAACTCGGGTAAGGCAAGGGATGACTTAGTAAATTATAGAGGTGAAAAATGGTCATGGGTTCAGAAATGGCAGAAATGGATGGCAGCGGGCTTGCTCAGTACGTGAGTGAACTCGTGAGGAGAAAACGGGGTAGATTGGTCTAGCCTAGCCAAGATGGTGAAAGCATGAGAGCCAAAACTCTCTGCGTGAACCTCGTCTGTGAGTGCTTGCGTGAGCGAGCTTTTCCCCTGTGCATGCGTGAGTTCCTGAGTTCCTGAGTGGGTGCATCAGAGTGCCTGTGCCCCCCCTCACAATAGCAAGAATTCCCCCTTAATTCTGCATGTTCTGAGCCGACACCTGTCGCTCAGGAAGCACGTTCCTTTCCTTTTGGAGGTCACCTGTCCTTCCCCAAGAACTTAGGATAAAAACATATCCTTTTAAATAACCTTTGAAATAACAATAATAAATTATTATTCTCTTGGACTTAAGCCCTTAGGCTTAGCCCCTCTTTCCAACCTCTCAACTCCCTCTCCCTTACCCAACCTAGTGGAGCTTAGTCCCCCATCACTCTTTCTTCGTGGTTGGTCTACACACAACGATGTTTTTATGTTAATAATATAAATATTTACATGTACTCCTGGCCTTTAACACCTAGGCTCTCCAACCTACTAACACATAATCCTATCAACTTATAATTGCTCGACTCACCAGCCTACAAAACATGTTTACAATTCATAACACAACTGGGGCTTGTCCTTGGGGTATTATAAGGAAGGTAAACATTGGAACCGTAGAAAACTCAAAGATTGCAAGCATTGGAGATTATTGGGATAATCAAATAATAGAAAGAATCACAGAGGTACGGCATGAATACAGTGATTTGTTTCCAACGACGTTCTCAGAGATGAAGGAATTAGAAGGAGAACTTGGAGAGATGAATATCCCTTTAAAATCAGATTCTAGACCAATAAGACATAGACCTTATAGGTTGAATCCAGTGTATAAGCAGAAAGTGAAGGAATAAATTGATAAAATGTTAGAGGCTGGTGTCATAGAACTTGTTGAAGAATCAGAATAGATTAGCCTTGTGGAAGTGCTGGAAAAGAAGCAAGGGGGAATCAATATATGTGTATATTTTGAGAAAGCTGAATGAGGCTTGCTTACATGATCCCTTCCCTACCCCATTCATAGATGAAGTATTGGAGAATGTAGGAGGAAAAGAGGCTTATTCATTTACAGATGGTTTTTAGGATATTATCAGATCAAGATAGCACCAGAAGATATACATAAGTCTACATTTGCAAAAAAATGGGGATCATATAAGTATATAGTGATGCCATTTGGATTGAATAATGTAGCTATAATTTTTTCAATGGTAGTAGTAGCTGCCTTTAAGGAATTTATTCATAATTTTTTGGAAGTTTACTTGCATTAACTATTGCTCGTTATTATGCTTTTTTCTGAAGAAAGAGCAATAACTTGTTTTTCTTACAATCCTAAGTGATAGGTCTAGAACCAAGGATGAAAACATAACATGCAATAGAATTTCTATAATGAGGGTCATTGTCCCAATCTGAATTAGTGAAACCAACCAAAAAAGGAGTCCCCCTTGAACGATGATGTATCCCAAATTGAAATGTACCCTAGACATATCAAAGTATCTTTTTAACTGCTTTCCAATGGATTTCATGGGGTGTTTGCATATACTAGGCAACAAGACCAACAATAAAGGAAATATCAGGATGGGTATGAGTCAAATATAAGAGGCTACCAACTGACTGATAGTACAAATTGACATCAACTTCGGGAGTAGTACACGTGGAAACAAATTTGACTCTATACTAGAAGGGAGAAGGGTCTGGTTTAG
>SNQJ01S0031645.1:29695-44242 GCA_010110895.2 Picea sitchensis
AATTTGGAGGAGAAGGAGTTCGCGAAGGGGCTACCGGGAATGAATCTCGGAGTGGGGTGGGAAACAAGAGGTGATTCAAGGAACGGGCTATCGAGCTCAAGTCAACAGGTGCTCCTCCTTGTGCAGGAGTGGGGAACTCTTCTACGGTCCTGTGTCTACGCCGGGGTATAGCTTCAGGAGAGAGGGGAGTGACAAGGTCTTGACCCTCCGGTCCCAGACCAGGAGAGGAAAACTCGACAAGAACACTCCCAAAATTTAGGAAACGAGGAACTGCAGAGACAGGCCTGTCAAATAACTGAGGAGGAGAAAAAGGAGCTCCAACAGAAGGATATGGTGGATTACCTGGTTCAAGGATCGACGCTTCTTCTTCAGAGGCATTTCCCTTTCTAAGCACCGCCTCTGGATCTGTTTCAGGTGTAGCTAGAGGCAGTTGTGGATGGGACCACGTATGCCTGCCTCTGAAAGACACAATTAACAGAGCAGGTTCTCCCCAGTGGAGTCATCACAATGGAGTCGCCAGGTGAAAATGAGCAATCTTTGAAGGCTACGATAATCCGATGCACCTTCGGATTCAAAGGCTCAATGTCGTTCTACCCAGGGAAAATCTTCAATTTCTTCCACGGCAGTGGTGCCATAAATGTTAGCGTCAGAAGTCACTCTTGGATTTCTTGCAGGAGCAGAGCCCAACGCCCATCAGTTTAAAGTCACGATTTGTTTATGAAGGGGTGATCAAATGGAGATAAAGACTCGAGGAGATATTACTCTAACTCAGGGACTAGGTCTGGTACGTAAAGAACAAAGGAGGTCTGGAATCCTAACTTCAGTTAGTGGGTCGATTAAAAGATGAGCAGGTGGAAGGATTAGTAAGAGAGGTAAAAAAACAGATTTGGGCCACAGGCTTGCAGCGGTTTGTAGGGGAAAAACTCTGAATGCAGGATCCTCCTAGTTCAGGGCTTCAAGAAACTGAATAGAAAACTTGACTGGATCCTCCAATTCCAAGTCGTTCAACGTTAAGGAAATCACATAAACCGATTAGAGACTCCGTAACCATTACAATGATCCATTACAACATCATCTTATAACAGCTACAACTCGACTGGATCCTCCAATTCCGAGCTGCTCTAACACAATGTAACAAAGATGTAAAGAAACTGGCATTCATCAGGCAAGAAGTCTCAGAAGTCCAGAAAATAACCAGAAAACAGTGCTTCATTAAAGTTTTACAACCGGGAGCTCTTCTCAACCATCGATACCTCCAAAATGTGAGGAAAATCCTCTAAATACTTAGAGAAAAAACATAGAAGCCAATTCAAGACATCGCATTGAAGACATTACGTCTACATGTTTACTGCACCTGTAGTCTCTGGATAGTTGTGAACTTCAGTCAGACGCAATCGCGCTCCAAAAGGACCTGAGAATGAATTGACAAGCTTACAGTCATTTATGGACTTTCCATTTATGGCGGAAACGATGTCCAACCACCATCAACTACTGCAAGAACTGTTTCATTTGGATCGGGAAAGGCCCCGGTCGACTTTGTACCTACAGGACATGGGGGCGTTCTCATTCTGCCATTTGGATCTTCTCGGAGAATTTATGGCGAGACTAGCGGGTAGACGTGGAGGCCGTCGTGATGACTGGAGGACTTGACGTGAAGTGGTGAATGGACAGTGATCAGGCGGGGGTGACTTGGCATGCTCGGTGTAGATATGGGATGAGGATCGGCCATGTGGATGGATGTGGCAGAGGGAAAGCGATGGGGAAAATGCAAGTGGCAGAATTCATGGGTTTTGAAGTGTACGAGCCAGGTGGAGGAACAAAGGGGCCAGGAAAAAACTGTGGTTAGCATGACACGGGGATATGATGTGGCGGAAAGGGATAGGTATGTGATGGGGTTTCAAGGTTTCGGGGATTCGGGATTCGCGGTGCCGAGGTGCACATGTACCCGAAACTCCCGATCCTCCGATTTGCGATGAACTCCGCTTCCATAAGCTAGCCCCTACCGACTAGAACATGAACCATATGATGACTGCCTCCGTGTGACCGTAGTTAAACCCTCCATCGGAGCTTCGGCGTTCACAATGACACGATGTTTGTGTCCACGGGACTTGCGATTTTCCAATTTCCGATGCGCCTTCCGTGCTAGCCCTTCGATTAGGCTCGGGTCCAAGTGACCACTACCATATGCCCTCGACCATACTCTCCATCGGGATTTCGCGGTTTGTGATGTTAACGAGCACGCATCCTCCGGACTCGCGATTCCCCAATCCCCGATGGCGCGTGGCCGTTGACCTGTCAACGATCCGCTCCCCGATGCGAAATCCTGCCACCTGTCCTCCACGATTGACAACTGTTCCCCACCGATCTGGAAATCACGTATCGCGATCCTGCAACGCACAAAACTCTCGCTCCTAGGATCTCCGATACCATAATTGTTGCTAACACAATGTTGTATTGGTCCACCATGTGCCACTTGGTGAAGTGGGATTGGTCTGTCACTACCCAGTCACCGTGCTACTATGCTGCCACATGTAATTTTGTTGATGTCAGCATGATGACATCAACATGACATCATGCTGACATCATCATTAACATTTGCCAGTTGACCTGTTGACTATTTAACTGTTTGGGAAAATGGTCAGAGTGTGATAATTTTCGCATACAACGCCCGTTTGAGAAAGTAAATATATGGACATAATCAGCGTAAGGGGACGGTCGCAATGGAAAAGGTTTTATGAAATTCTGAGAACTTTCATTTTTTATCATTTTTTGGACATAGGGAGCCTCATGGATCATTCCTCCCCACTTAGAAGCTTTTGGACCACCAAAGTCTAGTTTTACTCAGGTAATAAGTGAGGGTACTGCCTCCCCACTTGTCCCGTATCATCCATCCTTTCTGCTGGGACAATAATCACCTGACTAATCACAACAAACATAAAAACTGAGATAACATTGTTTATCAAAGTAATCATCCCATTGATTTCACAATCATCTACATTCTTTGTTGCATTTAGCAGCCATACACCACTGAATAACAACAAACTAAACTACAATATTGAATATGTGAATGAGAATGACAAAACATGCTTCCCTTTCTTAATAGGAACAATAACCCAAGTATGCAGATGAACCTCATGTTGTACTTCTTGTGACATTTCATGATTGTTAGAAACACACTGAACCATCTCATGTTTAGCATCACTAACTTCTTGATTTGTTACATACATAAGTGTTAAACATTTTCTTGCATTTACCATTCTTTTTAACTGCCCTGTAGTTGCAAAAGAGCTTTCATTTTTTATGCGACGAGCATGAACAGTGTACTCTTTCCCATCTTTCTTGAAGAAATATTTATTTTCCTCCCTGTAGAATATGTCTTTTCTATCATAAAGGTATGGGCTTCCCAGGACAATTCCACATATGTCTAGTGACACCATACCAAGCTCTACTTCATCAACATAATTAGAAGTGATTGCAAACTTAATTTTACATTGCTTGGTTACTTGCAAATTATTACCGCCACATATCCATCCCAATGGATAAGGTCTAGGATGTGGCTTAGTTTCAAGTCCCAAATTATTTACAACCTTTTCACTGATTAAATTGGCTTGTGATCCACTTTCTACAAGAGTATCAATTTTAACATTATTTGTTATGAACCTTATGTGGAAAAGTTCACTCCTTTTACACTCATCATTTACAACATATGAATTAGAAGAGCTAGTAATTGCAACATAATTTATACCTCGGATTCCCATAGCTACAATTTATGTCTCATCACCGGAGTCTGATCCGAGATCCACTTGAACTATTGCAGATGTGGTATTCTTTCTCCCTTGATTGGCATACCTCTTTGGCTTCAACTTAGGATGTAAGATCCAACAATGATCTTCATCATGGCCTACCTTCTTGCAATGCTTGCAAGTAGGCTTCTCCTTTCTTGTTGTGGTCCCCTTTCTCTTTTCTTTTCCATGAATCCTTTCCTTGCCAAGTATATGTAGAAACACTATCACCAACACTCCATTTACTTGATTCAATTTGAATGGCTTGTACACATACTTAATCAAAGTTAGAAGGATTTAACATAAGAATAATATGCTTAAGATAAGAATGTAAACAACCAATATATTTTAGGAGTGTCTCTTGTGTATATAAAGGAATACCCAAATTTAATGTTTTCTTACAAAATGTTTGAGTATAATATTGTACACTTTGACCTTTAGATTGCCTTAAACTTTGCCAATTCATCATTTCTTGTTGCATGTATGCTAATGGATAGAACTGTTTCTTCAATGCAGTGATAAAATCACTCCAGGAAGAGATTGTTTTACCATTTTTCTTGAGATCATCTTTAGTTTTTCTTTCCCACCATATGAGAATTGTGCCTCCCAATTTGAGACTTGGAAGTTGTATCTTTGTTTCATCATCAACAATCCTTTGTATCCTGCAATAGACTTCAAGCTGTCTAACCCAATTATCTAGCTTTTTTGCATCTAATTCACCATCATAAGTGGGTAAATTAAACTTTACATCAATCTTTAATAAAGGCATATCATAAGAATGATGAGTTTTTTTAGGTTGCTTATCCTTGGAGGAATTTACACTTGCTTCACTTGTAGATGACGAGGATGAAGGGGAAGAAGGTTCTGAAGGTCTACCACCTCCAACTCCTCCTTCTGCTTTTACTAAAGATTCACCTTCTTAAACCTTTGAAATTCTTCGTTGTCCTCTTTCATGGTAAAGCTCCTCTACCATGGATTTCATCAATTGAAATGCCTTGAATAAATCGTCCTCAGATGCATAAGGACCTAGCTTCCTTAGTGAAGACATCTCTTGTTTATGAGATCTCTTTTGAATCTCTGGATTAAAAGCCCTAAGTTGGCCTTCTCCTCGCTTGAGTTTGGCTCTGGTGAGCATTCAATGCTTGCAATTCCTGTCGAACCTTCAAAACCAAATGCCTCTGATACCATAACTTGATAAAAAAATGTGAGGTTTTACTGACAAATTGCAAGTTTAGTTTAATGTACTTTATGCATTGGATTGATAAGAATGTGAAACACATAAAACTCTATAACTTGTTGCGGAATAATAATTATGACTTTTAATTGATGCTCATAAGTGATTAAAGAGTTCAGCCATCATAAACCATGCTGCAAAATAAGAGAAGATAAAAAAAAAACAAGAAAGAGAAGTAGACACAATAACTTGTTAATGGAGTTCACCAATCTTTGGCTATGTCTCAGGGCCTGCTTCCAAGTGGAGGATCTCTTTATTGCTCTTCAAGTGCTTAAGTTCTCTTTACATTGTCTCTTTGTTGTTACAAAAGAATTTTGATCTACTGTATAAGACCTCCTTGTTTAGATACATACAAGCCTCAACAATCTCCTCTCAAAACATGACTCAATGCCTCTCAAAACATGAGAAATGGGCAAATTACACAAGTTGCTCCTCAAAATCCCCACATCAAAAAAGTTCCCCCTCAAGATCAAAAAGCTTGGTTTATATAATTTTTAGGCCCAACAAGAGAAGCCCAACTTCCCCTGAAGATCTGGCCTCTTTTTGGGATCAAATACCCCTCCAAATGGCCAAGAAAGCCTAAAAAATACACATTTTGGGAAAAACTTTAGGCAAATAACCTACTGTGCATAAAAAAAATCAAAATAAGCCCAAAAAGGATTGGGCGCGTGTGCAAATAATGGTCACATGGAACTAAGGTGGCCAAGTGCCATCCCTTTGGGCTGCGCAATGGACCCTAGCCCTCATAATTGTGGTCATGTGTGCAATTTTAATGGGACCACGCCCCTCCTATTGCGCCTAGCCCTTTGGTTATGGCCCCAAAGTATATGGTGGAGGGTGTCAACCCATATGCACCCCCTTGATTTGATGGATGGGTGGTTATTCCAATGCGTCGCGCCCTCTGGTTGTATGATTTGACAAGAGACTGTGGGCTAGGCTAAGCCCCAGCCCCCTTTGTGCCAATTTAAACCTTGCCACCATTTTAACTATATAAAAGTGGGTTTTGGACTCATAAATTAAGCTTTGGCGCATTAGCGAAAGGTCCTCTCCAAAGACTTTGCACTAGATATGAGGTCATGGGTTCGAATCCCATGAACCCCAACAACATTTTAATCTACCAACCAGTGATAGGGTGCCACGTGGTAGCCCATGTCTAGGCCACGTGGCACCTCTTCATTTTCCTGTTTAAAATGCCACTTGTCAACATTGTATTGGTCCACCATGTGCCACTTGGTGAAGTAGGATTGGTCTGTGTCACTGCCCAGTCACCCTTCTACTGTACTTCTACATGTCACTTTGCTGATGTCAGCGTGATGACGTCAGTAGGACATCATGCTGACATAATCATTGACTTTTTCTAGTTGCCCTGTTGACTTTTTAACTGTTTGGGAAAATGGTCAGAGTGTGATAACTCTCGCATACAACATCCATTTGAAAAAGTAAATATATGGACGGAATCAACGCAAAGAGGCGGTCACAATGGAATTGCTTTCATTCAATTCCGATAAATTTCATTTTGGAGCATTTTCTGGACTTGGGGAGCCTCCTGGATCATTCCTCCCCACTTGGAAGCTTTTGGACCACCAGAAGTCTAGTTTTACTCAGGTAAGAAGTGAGGGTACTGCCACCCCACTTGTCCTGTATCATCCATACTTTTTGTTGGGACAATGATCACCTAAATAATCACAACAAACACAAAAACTGAGGTAGCATTGTTTATCAAAGTAATCGTCCCATTGATTGCACAATCATCTACATTTTTTGTCGCATTTAGCAGCCATACACAAATGAATAACAAAAAACTAAACAACGATATTGAATATGCGAATGAGAATGACAAAACATGCTTTCCTTTCTGAATAGGAACAGTAACCAAAGTATGCAGTTGAACCTCATGTTGTACTTCTTGTGACACTTCATGATTGTTAGAAACATACTGAATCATCTCATGTTTAGCATCACTAACTTCCTCATTTGTTAAGTGTTAAACTTTTGCTTGCATTTACGATTCGTTTTAACTGTCCTGTAGTTGCAAAAGAGTTGTTAGTGTTTATGCGATGAGCACGAACAATGTACTCTTTCCCATCTTTCTTGAAGCAATATTTATTTTCCTCCCTGTAGAATATGGCTTTTCTATCAGAAAGGTATGGGCTTCCCAGGACAATTCCACATATGTCTAGTGGCACCATATCAAGCTCTACTTCATCAACATAATTAGAAGTGATTGAAAACTTAATTTTACATTGCTTGGCTACTTGCAAATTATTATCACCACATATCCATCCCAATGGATAAGGTCTAGGATGTGGCTTAGTTTCAAGTCCAAAATTATTTACAACCTCTTCACTGATTAAATTGGCTTGTGATCCAGTGTCTACAAGAGTATCAATTTTAACATTATTTGTTATGACCCTTATGTGGAAAAGTCCACTCCTTTTACACTCATCATTTACAACATCTGAATTAGAAGAGCTAGTACTTGCAACAAAATTTATACCTCGGATTCCCATAGCTACAATTTTTGTCTCATCACCGGAGTCTAATCCCAGATCCACTTGAACTATTGCAGTTGTGGTATTCTTTCTCCCTTGATTGGCATACTTCTTTGGCCTCAACTCAGGATGTAAGATCCAACAATGATCTTCATTATGGCCTACCTTCTTGCAATGATTTCAAGTAGGATTCTCCTTTCTTGATGTGGTTGTCTTCTTCTCTTTCTCTCTTCTTTTCCATGAATCATTTTCTTGCCAAGTATCTATAGAAACACTATCACCAACATTCCCTTTACTTGATTCAATGTGAATGGCTTGTACACATACTTCATCAAAGCTAGAAGGATTTAACATAAGAATAGTATGCTTGAGATAAGAATGTAAACCACCAATATATTTTAGGAGTGTCTCTTGTGTATATAAACGAATACCCAAATTTAATGCTTTCTTACAAAATGTTTGATTATAATCTTGTACACTTTGACCTTTAGCTTGCCTTAAACTTTTCCAATTCATCATTTCTTGTTGCATGTATGCTAATGGATAGAACTGTTTCTTCAATGCAGTGATAAAATCATTCCAGGAAGAGATTGTTTTACCATTTTTCTTGAGATCATCTTTAGTTTTGCTTTCCCACCATATGAGAGTTGTGCCTCCCAATTTGAGACTTGCAAGTTGGATCTTTGTTTCATCATCAACAATCCTTTGTATCATGCAATAGACTTCAAGTTGTCTAACCCAATTATCTAGCTTTTCTGCATCTAATTCACCATCATAAGTGGGTAAATTAAACTTTACATTAAGCTTTAATAAAGGCATATCAGAAGAATGATGAGATTTTGTAGGTTGCTTATCCTTGGAGGAATGTACACTTGCTTCACTTGTAGATGAAGAGGATGAAGGGGAAGAAGGTTCTGAAGGTCCACCACCTCCAACTCCTCCTTCTGCTTTTACTGAAGATTCACCTTATTCAACCTTTGAAATTCTTCGTTGTCCTCTTTCATGGTAAATCTCCTCTACCATGGATTTCATCAATTGAAATGCCCTGAAGAAATCATCCTCAGATGCATAAGGACCTAGCTTCCTTAGTGGAGACATCTCTTGTTTTTGAGGTCTCCTTTGAATATCTGGATTAAAAGCCTCAAGTTGGCCTTCTCCTCGCTTGAGTTTGGCTCTGGTGACCATCCAATGCTTGCAATTCATATCAAACCTTCAAAACCAAATGCCTCTGATACCATAAAATTGATCCAAAAATGTGAGGTTTTATTGACAAATTGCAAGTTTAGTTTAATGTACTTTATGCATTGGATCGATAAGAATGCGAAACACATAAAACTCTATAACTTGTTGCGGAATAATAATTATGAATTTTAATTGATGCTCATAAGTGATTAAAGATTTCAGCCATCATAAGAGAAGATAAAAACAAACAAGAAAGAGAAGTAGACACAAGAACTTGTTAACAGAGTTCACCAATCTTTGGCTACGTCTCTGGGCATGCTTCCAAGTGGAGGACCTCTTTATTGCTCTTCAAATTCTCAATTTCTCTTTACATTGGATCTTTGTTGTTACAAAAGACTTTTGATCTGTTGTACAATACCTCCTTGTTCATATACATACAAGCCTCAACAATCTCCTATCAAAACATGACTCAATGCTTCTCAAAACATGAGAAATGGGCAAATTACACAAGTTGCTCCTCAAAATCCTTGCATCAAAAAAGTTCCCCCTCAAGCTCAAAAAGCTTGGTTTATATAGTTTTTAGGACCAACAAGAAAAGCCCAACTTCCCCTGAAGATCTGGCCTCTTTTAGGGATCAAATCCCCCTCCAAATGGCCAAGAAATCCTAAAATATTCACATTCTGGGCAAAACTTTAGGCAAATAACCCACTGTGCATAAAAAAAATCAAAACAAGCCCAAAAAGGGTTGGGCACGCATGCAAATAATGGTCACATGGAACTAAGGTGGCCAAGCGCCAGCCCTTTGGGCTGCATGCTGGCCCTTAGCCCTCACAATTATGGTCACATGTGCAATTTTAATGGGGCCACACCCCTCTTGTTGTACCTAGCCCTTTGGTTATGGCCCCGAAGTATATGGTGGAGGGTGCTAACCCATATGCTCCCCCTTGATTTGATGGATGGGAATTTATGCTAATGCGCCACGCCCCCTATTTGTATGCTTTGACAAGAGACTGCGGGTTGGGGCTTAGCCCCACCCCCTTTGCGCCAATTTAAACCTTGCAACCATTTTAGCTATATAAAAGTGGGTTTTGGACTCATAAATTAAGCTTTGGCGCATTGGCGAAAGGTCCTCTCCAAAGACTTTGCACTAGATATGAGGTCATGGGTTCGAATCCCATGAACCCAAACAACATTTTAATCTACCAAGCAGTGATAGGGTGCCATGTGGCAGCCCATGTCTGGGCCACGTGGCACCTCTTCTTTTGACTGTTTAAAATGCCACTTGTCAATGTTGTATTGGTCCACCATGTGCCACTTGGTGAAGTGGGATTGGTCCCTGTCACTGCCCAGTCACCCTGCTACTGTGCTTCCACATGTCACTTTGTTGATGTCAGCATGATGATGTCAGCAAGACATCATGCTGACATCATCATTGACTTTTTCCAGTTGACATGTTGACTTTTTAACTGTTTGGTAAAACGATCAGAGGCCGGAATCAACGCGACGAACCAGTCGCAATGGAATTACTTTCATTCAATTCCGAGAACTCTCATTTTTTAGCATTTTCTGGACCTTGGGAGCCTCCTAGATCATCTAGCTACCGTTAATGATTATGAAATGAAATGGGGTCCCCTTCAATCACATTTATGAATGGAAGAGGCGCTCCCCCTCTTCAGGATCTATTGGTTCTTCTAGTTTAATATTTTTGGTCGCGACAATAGCAGTGGGGTCTGCGTCGATGATCTGTCTATTTTCAATATTTTATGTATTGGATTCTGAATCAAGGCTCGGCTCCGTGTCTTTGATCTCAACCACCAATGACTGTTTCGAGTGACATTCATCGGTTTTGTGCTAGGGGATTTTGTGGAAGTCACACCACTTCCCAGTGTCATTCTTCATCTTTAATTTACCCTTCTTGTCATGTGTCTTGGACTGGTTGTCTAGAGGCTATTGGTTAAGGTCGTCTTTACTGTGCTTTGGTTGTTGCAGATTTGCAAACCTAAATTCCCATTTGTTCTGGTGCCTAAATTTATGCTCGATTTTGATAGCATATCGATAGGCAACTCCCAATGATGAGATGTTTAGGAAATCCATTTCGGTTTGGATGTACCTATGCAGAGCCCCATGGTATTTCAGAACTAGATGTCGCTCAGAGTATTTGATACCCAAATTGGTGTGCAAGGTATGGAAATCATTTGTGAACTCCATCACTGTTTGGCTCTTCTCGTGTTGCAGTGTGGTCCATCTCATGTACTGGTCTTCATAATTATCAACAGAATAGTATTCTTCTTTGACCGCATCCACAAAAAAATCCCAAGTGGGCTCGACCCCATATATTATATATTCCTCTGTGGAACTTTACTCCCAGTAAGTTTCCCACCAATGTTTGACATGGGGGAGAGCTTTGAGAAGTGTGAAGGTGATCTTTTCCCCGTCGAAATTTTTTTGAACAGAGAAATAACCTTCTAATAGATTTAACCATTTTTCTAGGGCATCTGCATCTATCTGACCTTCAAATATGGGAATATCAAAATTAACTTGTACCTTGAAGGGAGAGGTTCCTCCAAAATGGTCGCTTGATGAAGATGCGCCTGTTGCTATCAATAGGCGTTGAAGGTTGTGTGCAAAATTCTACATCATTTTATCCCTCTGTCATGTGAGAGCTTGCTCAAGAAACCGGTTAATAGAATATTCTTCTTCTCCGTTTTTCTTTTCTGCCACCATCAAGGGTTTCTTGGGCATGCGAGAGTGATTTTGCTCAAGAGAGAAAATCTCAAGACTTAACTGGCTATTCTCGGACCTCGTCGGGGACAAGCGCGGAAAAATTATCAAGAGCATCCTGCTCTGATACCACTGATCCATATTATTTTTCGGAACGAAATGAAATTAGAGAAATTACAATGAAGTACCCATGAAAATTGCCAAAAACAGAGAAATACTACAATACTTGATTTCTGTTAATGAAAGAATTGTAAAGAGACTGTAAAAATACAAAGTGCAAGACTTGTTAGAAGGGTGGCAACTTTATCTCAGAGAAGAGATGTGATGACTACGCTCATTCGTCAGAAGATGATTACAATGAGGCTCTGAAGGAATTTTTATAATAAACATGCATTCCAAAACCCTAAACATCCAAAAACCTAACCCTAGGAAATGAAACACCAAAATTCATGTGGCCCTCGTTTGGGTAAGTTAGTACATTAACTTCTCAGGGTCGTAACTTTTGCATACGATCTTCGTTTTAGGCGCGTGATAGCCTGTTGGAAATGTATTTTTGAGAACTATGTATTACGCCATAAAAATTTGACTTTGTCTACATTTTGACTGTGGCGAGCCAAAAAAACACTATTTAGGGCCCCAAAATGGCCCTGGAAGTACAACAAGATGTGATGACATAAAAACATACAAAATAAGTCAGTTGCATTAGGTGGGAGGCCACCAGTATCCACCTGGAAGATGTGTCGGGCTTCAGACAACCCCGGAAGTGTAGAACCCACAATTACAAAGAAGTACATAAGAATGTGTTGAACTAAAAATTGACAAGAGAAGCCAGTTGGAATAGGTGGGTGGCCACTGATATCCACCTGGATGAAGGATGCCCCTACCAAATCTCTAGTGTGCTCAATAACATCCTGTAAATTTATAGGATTGAAAGCATTAACCCATCCACGCAAAGGATCAATCAAACCTTCTATGCACATAATCAATAACATGGATTCTGACATATCTGGAACCATAACTGCTACTCTCTGAAACTCCTCAATGAATGTGTCTGCTGACCTTGTTTTTCTAATCTGCGCGAGTTACTTGAAATGAATTTATGGATCCTCCCTATCAAATATGTTAATGAGTCTCTAAGTGAAGTCAATGTATGAAGTCACATGTTCATGACCCAAAGTGGTCATCCCATGAAACCACCAGTCATGTGCTTTACCATTCAAGTGTAATGTTGCAAACTTGATGACCTTCTCCTCTTCCACAGGGTTCAACTGAAGGTAGGAATCCTTCTTTTGTACCCAAGCCTTCGCTAAAATATGACTAGATTCATCAAAGTGGGGCATCTCCATTCTTCCTTCCTTGCGCCCCAACTCATTGTCACCTCTATGGTTTCCCTTAGACTTCTGCTTGTACATGATGTGGCAATATTTTCCCAAGGAAACCTATCTTAAGAAACCCACACTCAAAGAGGTATATGCTCTCTCCATATCCTCCCATTAATCCTTAATGCCTCCATGCCCAAAGGAATTTGTGTCCCTTGACCGTGCCTCGAAGAAGGTAGGCATATATGGCCTAGGTGTGGTCCTGCTAGTCATGTGGGAATGAGAATGTGTGCCTCTAGATAATTTTGGGTCCTCCATATGATCTTTGTGCCCAAATTCCTCATCATGACCTATTCCTCCCTGAGATCCACCAACTCCTTGGTTTCCTTCGAATAAGGGTGGCTCCTTTCCCTGTCTTTTCTCCATCAAAAATTGAGAGAGGATATCCTGATTCTTGCGTTGTTCCTCCATTATTTATATCATTCTCTCCTATCCGCTCTGAAAATTTGCAAACGATATCTTTAGTTCTACCTGTCCCATAGACAAATGATTTTGCATCTCCTCCAAATTGCGTTGCATAATAATATGGTTGTTTTGTAGTGTGTCATTTATTGTTTGAATCACCTTTTCAGCTAAAATTATTGCTTCCTATGACACTGCTTTCTCTGTTTCATGGGTTTCCCCCATGCTTCCTTCTGGCTCTTCTTCTTCTGGAATATCAAAATAAGGTTGTCCCCTACGGCCTATCCTTTTGTTCATTAGTTTAATCACAGGTTGGCGAAGGAATTCACTCTGATACCACTATAATGTTCCCAAGTAGATTTTCCATGCACTTAAAGGATTTTTTACTTGGTTTTGTGAGTGTTTTTCCAAATTGTTTCCACCAGGGTTGCACTGGAGTTTCTTCCAAGAGTTTTACAACATATAAAAGATATATATGGAAAAAAATTTAGCTTAACACAATAAGATACAGGAGAGAGAAAACAATAGAATAGCCAAAAAAATCATATTTGACCTTTATTTACTTAGTAAGTTGATCCTCATACAAGAGATATACAGATTTGGATGAATATAGTAGATATGGTTGAAGATGCCTCCAAAATACAATATATAAGGTTGTGAATACTCCAAACCCTCCAATAGCAGCATGCAACGACTCAACAATATCAATTGCTTTCCCTTCTTAGATCTGGCTCCCCAAACTAGCTGAGTTGCACACCTCCTGGCTGGAAAGACCCTAGGAATTTTGGCCTCCTTTATTCTGCCCTCCAAACCCTGGAATAATACTATAGATCTATATATCTGGTGATGAGGAACACATAGTATAAGATCCTTCAGATGTTATAGGAGATCTAACCCTCCAACTCACCGAATCCACAAATGAAAGTGAGCCCTCCTTCAGAAATTCGCCTAGCCAAGAAAACTAATAAGTATGCAGTGATAGCCCTTCAATAACTGTTGAGAAAATGCGCTATAAGGATGGTGAAACCTTCTAGAACAATATTGGCCTTAGATCTCCAGCCTCCAAGATAATTCGAACTCCCTTTACTCCAACAATGTGCCCAAACCTGCATAAAACTCACAAACTGCTCTATGCTTCCACAATACACTTCCATAATGGATTTGAAACTGAGTATAATGGTGAGGGTGGGATATTTCACCACCTTGATAAATCTTGGATCAGGAATGGAGGAATATTTCACCTCCTTGTTGATCTCTAAGGTTTAGTGAGACAAAACCCTCAAACACCCAAGCTCTCAAGCTCAGAAGTGAAAAAGACAAAATGATCAAGAATGAGGAGTGAGGTGCCCTCCTCT
>SNQJ01S0031645.1:44252-54389 GCA_010110895.2 Picea sitchensis
ATTTTCCCACATTCCAAAAGAAGATAAAAAAAACTTGATGCAAAGTCGACCAAATGTATCTTCATTGGTTATTGTGCTGACCGTAAATCTTACAAAATGTATGATCCCATTACTCAAAGTTTTTGCAAGTAGAGATGTTATATTTTATGAGTATGAAAATGAGGTTAAAAAAGAAGATTATCAAGATGGATGGAAACTTCCTCAAGAAGGCATTGTAAGTGAAAAAGTAGAAGAAATTGAAGATCAACAAGATGACGTTGAAGATAAAAATGCCATTGAAGATCAAAATGACATTGAAGCTACAAGCAACCAAAGTGCACCAAGAAAGAGTGGAGCAACTCTGTGGAGCAGTGAGGCACTACGAAGATCAACAAGGCAAATTTAGACACCTATAAGGTATAAAGATTATGTTATGATGACTCAAGTTATGAGTGTAGAAGAACCTTTGAATTTTGAGCAAGCAAGCAAAAGATCATAAGGAATGAATGAATACTATGAAAGAGGAATATGATTCCATAATGAAAAATGAAACTTAGGAACTTATAGAATTGTTTGAAAATAAAATTCCTATAGGTTCAAAATAGTTGTTCAAATACAAGTTCAATGTTGATGGTAGTATAGAAAAGTTTAACTCTAGTTTGGCTGCAAAAGGCTATTCACAGAAAGAAGGAATATATTATGGGGACATTGTTTCACCTAGAGCTAAAATGAATACCATTAGATTAATGATTGCATTAGCTATTAAGTACAATTGGAAACTACATCAGTTGGATGTTAAGTAAGTGTTTTTGCACGATGGATTAAAAGAAGTGTATCTTGTTCAATCAGAAGGTTTTGTAAAGTAGGGRCAATAACATCTTGTATATAGGTTAAAGAAAACACTATATGGTCTCAAACAAGTTCCCAAATCATGGTAGGTGAAAATTGACACTATCTTCTTCCAACAAGGTTTCATCAAAAGTAAGAGCGATCCAAATCTTTACATAAAGAAAGATGGAAATGAAAATGATGCTTTTATTTCATTGTATGTTGATGATTTAATCATAATAGGAAGTGCCACAAAATTATTGATGAGATCAAAAGGCAATTATCATGGGAATTTGAAATGAAAGATCTTGGTCAGATGCATTATTGTTTCAACATTGAGGTTTGGGGGGAAGATGGGTAATATCACTCAAAGTTATTTAGATTATGATTGGACAGGAGGTCCAAATGATAGAAAATCCACCCACCACTGGATATGCATTCATGAGCAACAAGAAGCAACCAATTGTTTTGTTGTCCTCAACTAAAGCTAAGTATAAAGCATTGTGCAATGCTACCTATGAAGCAATTTGGCTAAGACATATTCTTGAAGACATGGGAGAGAGGCAAGGAGTATATGCATTTATCGAACATGATAATCAAAGATCAATAAAACTGACAAACAATCCAATTTATCATGCGAGATCAAAGCACATTGAAACTCAACATCACTTTGTGAGAGAAAAGATTCAATCAAAAGCAATTGATTAGATGTACTGTAATACAAATGATAATGTGGTTCATATATTCACTAAGCCTATGGGAAAGATTAAATTTGTAATAAGTAGAGACAAGCTAGGAATTGTAGAGAACTCATTTCTCCATTAAAAAGAAAAAGAAGTAATAAAAATAATTGTTAAAATAAATAGTATAATGGTAGTTACAAAATGAAGATGGTTAGAATCTTGGCTATCACAATTATGTTAGTCCCAGATAAAATATAAAATATCCATTTGCTATCACAATTATGTTAGTCCGAAATAAAATATAGAATATTCATTTATTAAAAGATTAACTTACTTCCAATAAACCAAACTTCATGTTAACACTACATTTTAATCATATCCACCATCATGCAACAAACACAAATTGGGGCCACATAATAAAAACCAATACTTATAATTTAATGGTTAAGTGGACCTAATGGTTAAGAACATGTGTTTCCTCTTAAGAGGTCACAAGTTCGATGAGCTCACACCTAAGTAAAATATGTACGAGGCATAATTAAAAATATACAAGCATGAACAAAGCATCACAAACTTTTAGCATGTAGTGTATGCTTAAGTATGGTATTTAATCAAATCATATTTAGTTAGATACAATTATATTTAGTTAGATAGAAACACATATTTTTAATTATGGAATATAATGTTATATACAAACACAGGGTCAAAATCCTTTGAAAAGACAAAATAAGAAAACTAAAATCACCAATGATAGACTTGATTCATTTAGACTTTAAAGTATATGGAATATTCATTATGGGTGAAGGGGATATTTAGAATATGTTTGGTTAGTGTTAAAATATGATTTTCAATCAAAATAAAAAAAAAAATATGGTGTTTTAATATTTTTATGACTTTTCAATTGTATAAAGTTTTAAAATTTAAAAGTTGATAATTTAATTCTTGATAATATTGATAATTTCTTTTCAATTATATGGAAAACAATATTTAAAATAAATATAAAATTTCAATATTGATCTAATAATTAATAATATATGGAAAAAAATATTTAAAATAAATAAAAACTTAATATAAAATTTTAATATTGATTTAATARTTAATAATATATTATTATATTGAAAAAGTCATTTTATAATATAAATAGAAATATTTATAATATTTATAAATTAAGATTATAATTTTATAATTTTAATATAAAAATATATTAATAATAAATTTATTTTAAATTCAATTTAAAAATATCTAAATAAATATTTTTTTCAATAAAAAAAAACTTATATTAGTCAAATATAACAGTTTATGTTGCAATAAAGAAGTTCCAAAAAGAGCCATTCTTCCATGTCCTTCAACATCATAGAATTTATAAACTGTTCATACAAAGTACATCAAATACTGTAGCTTTTAGCAATGTTCTATGTAGTATATATCCATCAAAAGTGTAGTTCCAGTGATCAGAAAACCAAAAAGATCAGCATTTGTTTCTTAGCCTTTTAACACTATTAGATGATTTCCAATCTTTCAAAAATCTATAATCTCCTTCAACACCTCCAACAAAGTAGATACCATCCTCATTGAGAAGTAATGTTGCTTTTGACAATTGATCTGCTTCCTGATTGAAAGCTCTATAGATATGTTTGGCTCTTAGTTGAATGAAATTCCCGCTCAACACTATAATTCTTGCCATAAGGAAAAAGAGAGACCACTTGTAAATCATTTTTGTTAGAAAACCACTCAATAATAACTTTTGAGTCACCAACTAGATCTAACTTTGATATCTTTTTGTAAGAAGCAAAATACAATAAACACCACAAAGTAAGAAGTTTGCCTCTGGTATTAGTACCACTGCCACAGTTCATTTTAATCCTGAAAGTGCCAAGAACTAGACATTTAATCACTGCTCTCGCACCACACTTTGTACCCCTCTCTTGTGAAGCACCATCAAAGAATCCCATAGGCAAATCCCCATCTAGTAAAGGTGACCTCTCTATCCTACTATCCTTTGTATATTTAGTAATTGTAATTTCACCCAGGTCCTGTAGTATCGTGTTGCACACAATAACTCTATTTATTGGATGATCTTCAAATATAGCTAAATTTATGTGTTTCCACACCTCCCAGCAAATGTACCCAGGTAACTCTTCACAATTCTCCTTTTTCTAAAACTATTTTTCACAACAAACATCGACCTGCTCACCTTCCCAAACACTATCAATTTTTAATTCCAATAATATGGTAGCCCAAATGTTTTTAATGAATATACAATCCACAAAAATATATTTCAAGTTCTCCTCCTGCGCCCCACATAAAACACATCTACTTGGCCCTAAGATGCCTCTTTTATATAAATTCTCCCAGGTGAGAATTTTCTGTTCAATTAAAAGCCACATAAAAAGTTTGATTTTTAAAGGTAAATGTCAGTTCCAAAGTTCATTATACCAGAAGACTGGTTCTACTATCACTACCTCCACTTGGGCTTCATAAGCTTGCTTAGTTGTTACTTGTCCTCCTTTAGTATCTCAGGACCACGGTAGTATATCATTTTCATTGTTCAATTCAAATTCTGAGCCCATTAAACCTTTGACATAGTTATTCCATTCTTCTATAAGTTCTCCTTCCAATCCTAGATCCCCTGCCTTTTTCCACCTTGGTAGCCTTGTGTTAACCACCCCCTGAATCTCTGCTTGTGCAAGGAATTATATACCTTGAGCCTTTAAGGCTAGTATAAGATTCCTTGATAACTTAAAATAAGTGTGTGACCCAATCATAGGATCAGCCCCAATTCTGATGTCTCCACCGTTACCATGCTTCCAAACCTGCTAATCTGTTATTATTGATAAGGATGAGGTAAGTGCCCTCCAAATGTTTGAAATGCCAAGGCGATTTTTCATTCCTTCCCTAAACCAAGCCACCACAGATTTCTTCCTAGGATACTTTTTAAGTATCACCTCATGCCAAAGACCATGAACCATAAGACATCTCCATAAAAAWWWTKCTACTAGCGCTTTGCCAAAAGTAAAKATATTTTTAATCCCCCACCTCCCTAACTTCTTCGATTTAGCAATTTTATTCCAATTTGTAAGGTGAATCCCTTCTTTTGTTTTTYTCCCAGTCCACAAGAAACTAAACATTCTTTTTCTGATAGTATTTAAAATACTTTTTGGTATTTTTGCTAATGACAACCATTAAACAGGGATACTCTCAAGTACAACTTTGACTAAAGTAACTCTTCCCCCTAGACTTAACCATCTATGACTCCAATTTGCAATCCTATTTTCAAATTTTTTCACCAGCCACAACCAATCATATTTCAAATAGAAATTAGGTTTCAGAAAACACCCCAGATACTTAAAACCTGTATCTACTGAAGTTACTTCAAAAGGAAAAATCAATTTCAACAGAGCTAATTCATCTATTGTCCAACCAACTTCTAGAGATAGGGATTTCTAAGGGCTAAAAGCCATACCTGTTGCTTTGCAAAAAAGTCCCAGGATCTCCTTAAAGACTTCCCACTCAACAATATTCCCATTTCCAAACAATATAACATCATCAACAAACATTAAATGTGTGATAAAAATCCATCTAGCCACTGGTATACCTTCCAATTTCTTTTCCCTTACCTTCTCCTTTATAGTTCTACTTAACCCTTCAACAATAAGTAGAAACAACAAAGGGGAAAAGGGGCACCCTTGTCTTAATTCCCTTGAACTTTTAAAGAAAGTAGTAGGTTTTCCATTTATCATCACAACAAAATTTGTTGAAGTTACACACCCCATGATACAATCAGTTACTTCAATACCCAAACCCACATGTAGAAGAGTCAGTCTTAAGAAACCCTAGTCTACTATGTCATATGTGTTTACCAAATCAAGCTTTAACACCAAAGATTTTTTATTTTTAACCTCAATTCTATGCAGAGCTTCCTACACTATTTCAATTGCATCACTAATTTGCCTTCCCTTGAGAAAACCAAATTGTTCCTTTGAAACCCCAAAAGACAGGATGGAATTTATTCTTTTGGCAATAATTTTGGTGATAATTTTATAAACCAGATTACATAAAGTTATAGGTCTAAAGTTACCGAAAGTACCAGGAGTCTCACTCTTTGGAATAAGAGCCAGAAAGGTAGCATTCAGTGCTCCAGACACCCTTCCATTATTTCTAGACTCTTCCACCAGCTCTACAATCTCATCCCCCACTAAATAAAAAAAATCCAAGCAAAATTCCACTATCCAGCCATCCAGGCCAGGGATTTTTTATGCTTTAAAACCTTTAAGAATTGTCAGAATTTCATTTGATGTGACTGGTTGATGCAGACCCCCCTACACTCTTGGGGCTGCGCAACCTCCCGATCAAGGATCGATCGACTTCGGGAGCCGAATTAGCTCACAGGTTCATACTAAACCTTCACAATTTTCCACACAGGTCAAAGTCCTATACTTCGGGTGCGAAATCTCCTTTTCAGGAATTTTTGGACACCCGTAGGGTCCTCCACATGATCTTGACTGAAAACCATGGCCTTAAAATTTTTCCCTTCCTCACTTTGGGACTTCGGGCTTCCAGCGTTCTTGACCCGCTTGGTCCCAAGTCCATYGAATCATGGGCTCGYGAACACACGCGAACTAGGTCTATGGTTAACACTCCTCTCAATATCGATGGTTGTGATTGACTTCGAGGTTTTGGCATTCAGAAGTTTCAAAAKCTCCAAACCTTTCCTCCCCCGAATTGCTCCATACCCATAATTATAGATCAAATGCCACATGTCCCATTAACGGCTAAGGTTTTAACCTCTTACCTCCTTGGTGCTTCGGACGACTTTCGGTCAATGCTCTAATTTCCCCTTGCTCCCTTCTTCGAAGTATTCAACTTCCAGATCTCCAGATCTGTCTACACGTGTCCGTTACAACTCAACGACCACGATGAACTCCGACTCTTCAGGCTTTGGGAGTTCCTTCTTCCTCTTTGCGACTTTCCTCCAGAGTGCCTTTCCTCTGAAGTATCTGATCTGCCGACATGAATTCTTCGAGGTGAATGACCTAGATCTATATCGACACCTTGAAACTTCAAAAATTTGCGCTTCACACCACTGCTCACCAACTTTCCTTCCGAAGTAGCTAATCTCTCTCCACATATCCTCTTGACTCAACGGTCAGGATTCGCTCCGCTCTTCGAACTTCGACAACTTTTGATGCTGCGCTACCCCTTTCTCCCGAATAGATTCTTCTTCGAAATGAACAATATGATGACACGTATCCTCCTCTGGATCTACGGTCGAGATGGATTTAGTTTTCGTAACTTTGGACCTAGGAATTTCTTTGAAAGAAATCTTGTTATGTGCTCCTTTCACTTTGCAGTCCTGATCTCTTCGACACTTAGCCAAATTTAGATCTTGTGCACTCCTTGCACCATTTGGACTAAAGTTACTGTTATCTCTCCTGAGCTTCCCTGAGTCAATCCCAGACTCTGTCAACGCACTCCTTGTGGACAATTACGCACTCCTTACATTCGAGCTCTCAGAAGAGAAACAATTGAAACTTAATCAACACTTCATAAGTCCATATACCCAACTATGAACAACATACATGAGTAAAATGAAATAAACACCCATAGAACATATCTTTCATTCAGATACACACTAAAATGAACACTTTCCTAGTTTTTGGGACAATTTCCGTTTGTTCTATTCATTCATGAAGTATTTACATAAACAACATAGTTCTTCGCTATCTCCAGACTCTCCACGTCTAACTGCTACATCTAACTTCTTACTCTTCTACCATTCTCTAATACTCTGATCCCCACGACAATACCAAAATACAGAAAGCCTATCTAATGAGACACTTCTTTTTTTTCTTCTCCACCCTATCTGAATTCTATATATTCGTCGTTTTAGCGGTTACCTACGTAGTCCTATTACAATAAATATGAGTTATTATTAGATAAGAGCTTACACTCTACATATGTAACACCTTACAGTCGTATAAGCATTTACAACATCCTGCCATTCTCAGGCGGTGACACGATTTTACAAACAAAGTATATTAAAAAAATGATATTTCCAAAATATCTCAACAACTCGCTCTGCTTCAGTTAATGTTGATTTGAATTTTTTGTACGTTGAGGTGTCGAAATCTGCCTCCTCTCTTGGCCTCTTTGACTTTGCTTGCAATGCTTCTGTATCATACTCCTCTGGCTAAAATATTCATGGACTCCTATCCATGAGCTCCTGCACTGTTTTTCCATGTTTCATAATGTCAGGTTCAGTGACCCAACTGGAGTCTTTCACAGGGTGATCTTTCCACTTCACCAAATAATCAGGATACATCTTCCTCCTAGTTTTCTTCCCAACTCTTTGTTCTAATATTTTCTCCATCTGAGGTTTTTCTGTTGTGGGCATTTTCTTTTCCCACTGAATCTCCTCCTGGTCATCTAGTTCTCCTACATCATCTCTCTTGTAAGGATACAAGTATGCAACATTGAATATCGGTGATATCCCAACATTGTCTCGCAACTCAATCTCATAAGCATTGGCTGCAAATTTTCTGAGGATCCTGCATTGTCCTATCTTCTTCATCTTCAACTTGTTATATGTTCCCCTTGGAAACCTTTGCTTTCTCAAATGAGATAAAACTTCATCTCCAACTTCAAATTGAACTTCTCTCCTTTTTTGGTCAACTATGTTCTTATAATTTTGATTATTGTCCTCTAGCTGCTCTCTGAATCGATCGTGGAGTCTCTGCATCTATGTAGAAAAATCTTCTGATCCAACGCTCTTGAACTCATCTTCTTTCAAATCTCTCAATTCTGTAATCCCTCTCGGTTGTATTCCATACATTATTTCGAATGGAATTTTCCCAGTACTCTTGTTTACCGAATTTTTAAATGCAAATTCTTCATGTGCCAGAATCTGATCCCACTGATGGCCCTGCTCAGTGACTAAACTCCTCAATAAATGTCCCAAACTTATGTTTACCACCTCAATCTTTCCATCTGTCTGAGGGTGGTATGTTGAACTTAAGGACAGGTTTTTTCCCAGCCTCTTCCATAGAGTCCTCCAAAAGTGTCCTACAAACTCTGTGTCCCTGTCTGAGACTATGTTCCTGGGCAACCCATGTAGTTTCACCACTTCCCTAAAAAACAAATTGGCTATCTGTGTAGCATCACTTGTTTTCTAACATGGTATGAAATGTTCCATCTTGGAAAATATGTCTACCACAACAAATATGGAATCACTTCCCTTCTGGGTTCTAGGTAATCCCAATACAAAATCCATACAGATTTAATCCTAAGGCCTTTCTGGAATAGGCAATGGCTGATACAAGCTAATGTTTTGTTGTCTCCCTTTCACATACTAGAAAATTCTGCATTTGTTTACAAACTTCTTCACGTTTTTCCTCATACATGGCCAATAATATGAACTATTCAGCTATGCAAACGTTTTGTCATGGTCGAAATGTCTGGCTAGACCTCTATTATGTTTCTCTTTCAGTAGATTATCTTTCATCGAGCATCTTGGTATGCACAATTGGATTCATTTGAACAATAATCCATCCTGGATTAAATATTGTGTCCATGGAATTTTGTCCCCCAAAAAAGGATTCTCACATGCTCCATAAGCCTCCTTAAAATCTGGACCTTCTTGGTACATCTCCTTAAGGTGTTCAAACCCTAAGGACTTCACTTGGAATTCATGTACAATCAAACTCCTCCTGCTCAAAGCATCTGCAACTTTGTTGGCATTTCTAGAAATATGTTTAATGAAAAAAGTAAATTTCTACATGAATTCTACCCACTTAGCATGCCTCTGATTCAACTTTTCTTTCCTAGCAATAAATTGTAAAGCTTGATTATCATTGTACAAGACAAATTCTTTTGGAATTATATAGTGCCTCCACTTCTTCAAAGATTGAATCACTGCATAAAACTCTTTGTCATATGTGGAATACTTTTTCTTGGTGTCATTCAGTTTCTCACTGAAATAAGCAACTAGCTTATTATCTTGACTCAAGACCGCTCCAATAGCTACTCCACTTGCATTGCACCTTACCTGAAATGTTTTCCCAAAATCTGGTAAGACCAGAATTGGTTGTCTTGTGATCTTCTCTTTCAACATCTTGAATCTTTTCTCAACCTCCTCTGTCCAATTTAAATACTTGTGTTTTTTATTCACAGTATCCATCATGGGCGTACATATACCACTGAAATTTCTGATAAATTTCCTATAAAAACTTGCTAACCCATGAAAAATTCTCACCTCAAATATTCTTCTAGGAGATGGCCATTCTTTGATTGCTCTCACCTTCTCTGGATCCATATTCAATTCCTTTGAAGATATTACAAAACCCAAATATATTAGTTATGTCTTCATAAAATAGCTTTTCTTTAAGTTTATCAGCAACTTTTCTTGCTGCAATCTCCTCATCACTAATGTCAAGTGTTTTAAATGTTCTTCCTCTGTTTTACTAAAGATTAGTATATCATCTAGATATACAATCACAAATTTACCTATGAAGTCTTTCAACTCTTCGTTCATCAACCTCATAAATGTTCTTGGGGAATTTCTCAACCCAAATGGCATGACCAACCATTCAAACAAACCTTCATTTGTCTTGAATGTTGTCTTCCATTCATCCCCCTCTCTCATTCTTAT
>SNQJ01S0031645.1:57051-92114 GCA_010110895.2 Picea sitchensis
AATTTTTAAATGCAAATTCTTCCTGTGCCAGAATCTAATCCCACTGACGACCCTGCTTAGTGACTAAACTCCTCAATAAATTTCCCAAACTCATGTTCACCACCTCAATCTTTCCATCTGTCTAAGGGTGGTATGTTGAACTTAAGTACAAGTTTTTTCCCAGCCTCTTCCATAGAGTCCTCCAAAAGTGTCCTACAAACTTTGTGTCCCTGTCTGAGACTATGTTCCTGGGCAACCCATGTAGTCTCACCACTTCCCTGAAAAACAAATTGGCTATGTGTGTAGCATCACTTGTTTTCTGACATGGTATGAAATGTGCCATATTGGAAAATATGTCTACCATAACAAATATGGAATCACTTCCCTTCTGGGTTCTAGGTAATCCCAATACAAAATCCATACTAATTTCAGCCTACGACCTTTCTGGAATAGGCAATGGCTGATACAAGCCAGTGTTTTGTTGTCTCCCTTTTGCATACTGGAAAATTCTGCATTTGTTTACAAACTTCTTCATGCATGTCCTCATACATGGCCAATAATATGAACTATTCAGCTATGCAAACGTTTTGTCATGGCCGAAATGTCCGGCTAGACCTCTACTATGTTTCTGTTTCAGTAGATTATCTCTCATCGAGCATCTTGGTATGCACAATTGGATTCATTTGAACAATAATCCATCCTGGATTAAATGTTGTGTCCATGGGATTTTGTCCCCCAAAAAATGATTCTCACATGCCTCATAAGCCTCCTTAAAATCTGGACCTTCTTGGTACATCTCCTTAAGGTGTTCAAACCCTAAGGTCTTCACTTGGAATTCATGTACAATCAAACTCCTCCTGCTCAAAGCATCTGCAACTTGGTTGGCACTTCTAGAAATATGTTTAATGAAAAAAGTAAATTTCTGCATGAATTCTACCCACTTAGCATGCCTCTGATTCAACTTTTCTTTCCTAGCAATAAATTGTAAAGCTTGATTATCATTGTACAAGACAAATTCTTTTGGAATTATATAGTGCCTCCACTTCTTCAAAGATTGAATCACTGCATAAAACTCTTTGTCATATCTGGAATACTTTTTCTTGGTGTCATTCAGTTTCTCACTGAAATAAGCAACTGGATTATTATCTTGACTCAAGACTGCTCCAATAGCTACTCCACTTGCATCGCACCTTACCTGAAATGTT
Source organism: Picea sitchensis (assembly GCA_010110895.2). Classification (NCBI taxonomy): domain Eukaryota; kingdom Viridiplantae; phylum Streptophyta; class Pinopsida; order Pinales; family Pinaceae; genus Picea; species Picea sitchensis. The sequence goes on from SNQJ01S0031645.1 coordinate 58,236, forward strand.
TTCCCAAAATCTGGTAAGACCAAAATTGGTTGTCCTATGATCTTCTCTTTCAACATCTTGAATCTTTTGTCAGCCTCCTCTGTCCAATTTAAATACTTGTGTCTTTTCTTCACAGTATCCATCATGGGCGTACATATACCACTGAAATTTCTGATAAATTTCCTATAAAAATTTGCTAACCCATGAAAACTTCTCACCTCAAATATGCTTCTAGGAGATGGTCATTCTTTTATTGCTCTCACCTTCTCTGGATCCATATTCAATTCATTTGAAGAGATCACAAAACCCAAATATATGAGTTATGTCTTCATAAAATAACTTTTCTTTAAGTTTATCAGTCACTTTTCTTGCTGCAATATCCTCATCACTAATGTCAAGTGTTTTAAATGTTCTTCCTCTGTTTTATTGAAGATTAGTATATCATCTAGATATACAATCACAAATTTACCTACGAAGTCTTTTAACACTTCATTCATCAACCTCATAAATGTGCTTGGGGCATTTCTCAACCCAAATGGCATGACCAACCATTCAAACAAACCTTCATTTGTCTTGAATGTTGTCTTCCATTCATCCCCCTCTCTCATTCTTAACTGATGATATCCACTCTTCAAGTCTATTTTTGAGAAATAGCTTGCTCCACACAAGCAATCCATCAAATCATCCATTCTTGGTAAAGGGAATCTATATCCGTTGGTGATCTTGTTGATGCCTCGAGAATCTATACACATTCTCCATCCTCCATCCTTCTTTGGACTCAACACGGTTGGTATTGCACATGGACTTAGACTTTCCCTGACTAAACCTTTATCCAACAACTCTTGGACTTGATTCTTGACCTCTTCATTCTCTCGAGGTGTCAACCTATATGTTGTTTTGTTTGCTAAACTGGCTCCTGGAATAAGGTCAATGTGATGGATGATACTTCTAATGGGTGGCAATGAGTGAGGTAACTCATCCACTACTATGTCAACAAAATTCTCTAACAATTCCTAGATTTATTCAGGTAAATCGTCCATAGAAGTATTTGTAAGGATAACTCTTGGCTTCCTCACTTCAACAAACTACATCTCTTGTTTCTTCTTGACCTCATTCAAGATTTCCTTTCCACTCATGAAGTATACGTGAACTATCTTCCATGTTTGGCTCCTTGCCTTCTATTGGCAGCAACATGTGTGTTCTACCATTCTTTTGTAGGGTATAAGTATTTTTTCTCCCATCATGAATGACATTTATATCAAATTTCCATGGTCTCCCCAACAGAATATGACAAACATCCATAGGAATTACATCACATAAAATCTCATCCCTATAGCCTCCTATTTTAAATTCAAATTTGCATTGTTGGCTTACCATTACTTGATGTCCTTTCTGCAACCACAATACCTTGTATGGATATGGGTGTGCATTTGTCTCCAACTCCAGTTTCTCCACCATCTCTGTGGATACTAGATTATCAATGCTCCCACTATCTATAATCATCTTGCAAACTCCGTCCTTTGTCTTGCAAGCGGTCCTGAACAAATTTGTTCGTTGAACTGGTTCTTTTGCCTCCTTCTCTGGCTTTAGAAGAACTTTCCTCATCATAAGGTTCTTTCCTCCTTCTGATGCTTATGCTTCCACATCCTTCTGAGCTTCAAAAATGTGTGCTTCTCCTCCTCCTTATTTATTTATCTTGGGGCATTCCCAATATTTGTGTCCTGTCTTTCCATGGGTGTAACATCTGACTTCACCTCCTTTGCCTCTTCCTCTTCATCGAGGAAAAGAGTTTCTTCCTCTGTGTTGTGCTTCCTTAGAACTTCCCCTTTTTTCAGGGTGATTAAAATGCTTTCCAGCCTCTTGCTTTGGATTCTGGAACTTCTCTCGGGCGGTTCCCTTGCCTCTACTTGGAATTCCCCCCTTGTTTCGTTGGCTTTGTCTCCTTGCCAAATTTTATTCAACTTTCAAGGCTACTTGATAAACATCCTCGATTGTGCCAACCGACATCATGTTGATCTCCTCTTGTATCTCATATCTCAGCCCATTTATGTACTTGGATGTTTTCTCATCATTATTTTCCTTCTGTCCGGCCCTGATGTTCAGTTTCTAGAATTCTTCGGTGTACTCTTTCAATGATAAGTTTTTCKGTCTCAAGTTCTGCAACTTTCTGAAYAGATTTATTTGATAGTCTTTAGGGATAAATTTCGCTTTCAACTTAGCTACCCTTCTATCCCAACTTTTGATTCTCTGCTTACCTTTACATCTGCGATAAGCTTGTAGTTCATCCCACTATAACGTTGCATGACCTTTCAACCTGATTATTGCATGCTTCACCTTCTTTTCTTCTTCAATTTCTTCATAATCGAAGTATTTATCCATAACACATACCCAATCTAACAATTCTTCAACTTCCAAATTGCCTTCTTACATCGGGACTTCTATTTTTTCTCTGGCTCCTATTCTCGAAACAACTCTTAACAATTGTTCTTCCGCAGGTTCTCCTTCTACAACTCCTTCTTCTTCTACCTCTTCACTCTCAGGTTCGTTGACATCACCAACATCTGGTGCTCTCCTATGCGTTGTTTCCATGGCGTCCAATCTCATTCTGAGTCACCTCATTTCTTCTTCCATTTCTGGATTCGCTCTGCGCCTTCTAGGTGGCATGACTCCACTACTTTAATTTTCCCCTTCTGTCACTTGATGCTATCAAACAAAACTCTTTCACCCTCTCTCCTTTGCCTACAATTTGCAGAAAAAAATTAGCCTCTGATACCACTTGATGCAGACCCCCCTACGCTCTCAAGGTTGCGTGACCTCCCGATCAAGGATCGATCGACTTCGGGAGGCGAATTAGCTCACAGGTTCATACTAAACCTTCACAATTGTCCCCGTAGGTCAAAGTCCTAAACTTCGGGTGAAAAATATCCTTTTCGGGAATTTCGGGACACCCGCAGGGTCCTCCACGTGACCCTGACTGAAAACTGTGGCCTTAAACTTCCGCCCGTCCTCACTTCGGGACTTCGGGTGGAGGACGGGTGGAGGAGTGCGTTGACAGAGTCAATCCCAGACTCTGTCAACGCACTCCTTGTGGACAATTAAGCACTCCTTGCATTCGATCTCTCAGAAGAGAAACAATTGAAACTTAATCAACACTTCATAAGTGCATATACCCAACTATGAACAACATACACAAGTAAAATGAAATAAACACTCAGAGAACATATCTTTCATTTAGATACACATTGAAATGAACACTGTCCTAGTTTTTGGGACAATTTATGTTTGTTCTATTCATTCATGAAGTATTTACATAAAAAACACAGTTCTTAATTGTCTCCAGACTCTCTACATATAGCTGCTACATCTAACTTCTTACTCTTCTACCATTCTCTGATACTATGATCCCCACGACAATACCAAAATACAAAAAGCCTATCTAAGGAGACACTTCTTTTTTTTCTTCTCTGCCCTATCTGAATTCTATATATTCGTCGTTCTAGCGGTTACCTACTTAGTCCTATTACAATAAATATGAGTTATTATCATATAAGAGTTAACACTCTACATCTGTAACACCTTACAGTCGTATAAGAATTTACAACATCCTGCCATTCTCAGGCGGTGACCTGATTTTACAAACAAAGTATATTAAAAAAACGATATTTCCAAAATATCTCAACAACTCGCTATGCTTCAGTTAATGTTGATTTGAAATTTTTGTACACTGAGGTGTCGAATTCTGCCTCCTCTCTCGACCTCTTTGACTTTGCTTGCGATGCTCCTGCATCACTGGTTCAAACAATCCAAGGTTGTCTTCCTCTGAGAACTTCCTTGGATAATTCTTTAATACTTCTAGTTGATCAGTAATGGCTAGATTAGACTGTGCCTTGTACAGGTTCTGGAAAAAATCAACTGCTTCTAAATGTAGCTCTTGTTCACTAGAGATCTCAATACCCTCTTCCTTAGTAATCCCCCATATGGTGTTAGTTTGTTTCCTGGTATTTTCATAAGCGTGAAAAAACTTAGTATTCAAATCGCCCGAGGCCAACCAATTAATTATGTTTTTTTGCCTCCATGTTTCCTCTTCCCGTCTCAACAAGAACATCTTCCTTTGTTCTTTTTCGACTAAAAGCACTTTGTCCTCCTCCTTCTCAAACCCATCAAGATGATTGGAATATAAAGATCCCAGTTCCCTTTCAAGATTAGTCAATTCTACGTTTTCCTCCCTCTTCCTTTTTTTTCCCCAGTTAATAACCAATGCCTTAAGTATCTTTGGTTTCTTGACCAGAGCGTCCATCGGACTTAAAATCTCCCCTCCCAACAGTCCATTCCACTTGGACTGAACTAAAGAGTCAAACTCTGGATCTTTCAACCATATTGAATTGAACTTGAAAGGATAACTAATTTTTTTATGGTCCAGTTCTAGAAGAAAAACCATCGGCATATGATCGGAGATTTTGATGTTACAAACCTTAGATCTATACCTCGTCTATGATTGCACAAGGTCCTCTGAGATTAAAAATCGGTCCAGCCACTTAGCTATGTACTCATGTCCTCTACCATTTCTCCAAGTAGGAATCACTTTAATAGGTTCGACATCCACGAGCCCTTCTTCTTGTATCGACTGCTTAAAATATGATTGTTGAGAGTCTGCTCTAGCATGAACTCCCCACACTTCCCTACAAGAGGTAGTGAAATTAAGATCCCCCCCCAAAATTAGGTTCTGCTCCTTAAGAATACCATCACTTTTGAAAGCTTCCCAGAATGCCTCTTTGTCCGAATACGGTCCATAACAATTTATCAGCTTCAAACACCTATCCAATTCTTTTACTTTGCCTTCCAGCAAGATCCCTGCAGGAGTAAAAAAGGCAGCAAAATCAACTTTCCTTGGGTTCCAAGCTGATAACAACCCCCCAGATAGTCCTGAGGAGTCCACCTCGTAGTAATGCCAGTCATGAAGTAATTTTACAAAGAGTTCTCTAGCTTTTGATTCACAGACAATTGTTTCTTGAATCATTAGTACATCTAGTTTAATGAGTTCTAAAAAAAAATTTAGGGCCAAGAATTTGGAGCTACCCCCCACACCTCTCACATTTAGTGAGACCACAATCATTTCTTAACTCTTGCAAGGGCTTTTTGTGCTCTAAGCGCCCGTGGACCAACAACCAAAGAAGAATTAATACCATCACCAATCACCTACTCACGACCAAGCTTTCTCGCACTTCGAGTGTGTAATGGGGAGAAGTCCTTCTCCAATCCCCCCTGCACTGCACCTTTCACCTTTAAGGCCTCCCCCTTCGAAATAACAATACTCTTAGTCCTAGAAATAACATCTACAATCTTCTTTTTGGAAGGCAGAGAATTAGTATCCCCCCCCCGCGCAAAGATCGGCAGTGGAGACTTTGAGAGAATGTCCCCGTAAAAGGGAATAAGGTTAACAATCGAAACATCAATCTCCGATAGATTGTTTTGTGCCTCTCCCCCAATTAAACACATACCCCCCTCGCAGTCTTCAACACCAGTTCGCTCCTGTAATGGGCTCTTGTCTCTAACCATTGAGACTCTCGAAACCTCTTCAACACCAGTACGTTCTTGTAAAGGACACTTGTCTCTAACCATCGAGACTCCCGAGATGGGATCTCTAGTTAAGTCAAGGCTCTCGGCCGATCCCCCAGAGGATCCTTCGCCCCCAGCCTCAGAAGCATCTCCCGGACTAGTACACCCATTCTTTAAAACACAACGAACCCGTTCCCTCACAACTGCCCTATCTTCCCCACCACACAAGAGAAATTCCATCGAGTCCTCCTCCACAGCGAGAGTATTATTATCAATGGAAAAAGTTCCCCCCCTCTTCCCCAATTCTTCTAGGAGCTCCTCCAAAATAGACCCGTAAACTACCCCCCCACCCTCTGTATTCAATATTGTCTTATACTCCCTTTGTATCCCATCATCCACCGGTACACCAATAGTAACCATTCGGGACCCCAACTCTCCCTCCTTACTAACTAGCTCCTAGGAGGTTTCTATACATGGAAATAATACAGGGCCTTTCCCCGCGATTGGATTACCAACCAGTTTCACAGAGTCTGCCTCACAAGAACTCAAAATACTCTTAAATTTAGCAAAAGCATTTAAATTATTATAAATCCGAGCATGGATCAACTTACCAGTCGCCATAGCGCGTTCCTCAACCAATGTAGACTGGTGCAAGTTCCAATCCGCCAAAGACAAGTGTAATTCATCTATTCCCAAGTCACCAAGCATTTCATTTCCAACAATTCTCGATTTTACACTGACCCCTTTGCATTGGCTCTTTAGGTGGCATGTCTCCTTACATACAAAGCATTGAAACAACACTCCAAGATAATCTAGCCGCTGCTAAAACACTGAACCATTCGAGGTTATTTCTATTTCCGGTGGTAACCCATCGAAGAGGTCCACCTCAACTAACAATTTTATTTATTGAATGAAAAGTTAAATAAATCTATTAAAATATCAATTAATCAAGAAACGGATTTTGGTGAAAAAAATAGTTATGAAGAACGATTTGACCACAATGCATACGACTATAGCCTTATGTGTTTATTTAATTGATTTTCATTTTGTCTTCATTAAGTGACTATAGCCTTATGTGTTTATTTAATTGATTTTCATTTTGTCTTCATTAAGTAACCGGAAGTCTTCATTTGACTATAAGAAAAATCATGTATTTTGGTCTTTTCGCCGGCTCTTCTTTAGGGAGAGGCTTCCACGTCAACAACATTAGTGGGGGCAATAATTAACTCTAAAGGTTGAGGGTGAAGTTAGTAACCCATACTATCAATAATTGTGAATAGCGTTGCGTTACCACTTTGTATTACGATATATTTCATATACAAAATATGTATAGGCATTGGGTGCCAATTTATTGGTATATTTTATAAGAAGAGTCCAAACATTAAGGAATCGATGTTACGATACTAAATATTTTTATTGTATTTCACTAATAAAATAAGTATAATTAATTACAAGACGATAATTAAGTCGGTGTAGATGAGACAGTGTTATAATTTTTATGAGGTTTTATTTTTTTTAAATAAGTAGTTAGAATGGTTTTGAAAATGGTTATTAATAAGTGGAGAAGTTATATATATATATATATATATATATATATATATATATATATAACTTTTCAAAAAATTATTAATATTTGAACTTAAAAAATGATAGAATAAATGATTTTTAATTAATGTAATAAATATTTTTTTAAATTTATAAATTAATTTGTTTTATTATAATTTAATTAATAACTTGTAAAGTTTATGAAGGTATACATACCCTACCTCTTTTGGATTTGAATTTGTAACACATGTTCTTAACCATTACTCAGGCCTTATCAATGTATTAAATATAGTATCAATGTAACATTAAAACTAAAACCATATACAAACTTTTAAAAATCTATATTATTAAGGTTTGATTTTTTTAAATAAGTGGTCATCATGTTTTTGCAAAATTATTATTAATTAGTGGAGTTATCATAAAGATTAAGAAAGTAATACAATTTGAGTGGGCATAATTGGTAAGAACATGTCAAATCAAGTATTTCCTTATTGAAAGCATGGCTATGACTAGGTACTTAATGTATAATAACAAGATAAAGAACATGGAAGACAAAAGACTTCCTAAGATTGCTTCAAACTCCAGTAAAAACCATGTGCAACTCAAGCGAAAGTGGCAGAAACATGCCAAGAGAATTTGTGGTGCGATAAAGAATTAGAGGATAAAAGAAAAAATCAGCATTTCTAAAATAAGAACAAACTCTCATGAGCAAGGTGTTGGACAATTCCCAAAATGTCTTGGGTTGAAAGAATTTGTCATCTTTGTGACACGAAGAGGGTTGAAGATGAAAAACACTTTCTCTTGGAATGTCTTGAGTACAACCACATTTGTTTACAATTTCGAAATATTGTTACAATACCAACTTTCCTAACCTTTTAACTTATCAAAGTCATGATGATTTATAAATGCTTCTTTTAAAATTCTTCTAGCACAAAAACAAAATTTTAAAACAAACCAAATAATTATTTACCTTTCTTAAGATCCAATAACCCAAATTTAATCTCAATAAATGTCAACCAATATCATCGTCATCAAGTTATTTTATTTTATTTTATTATAAAACCAAAATCCATATAAAAACTTAAATAAATCTTATTAATGCTTGTTCATATTGTTCAACAATAATCTCGTAAAATGTCATCACAAATGAAAGACTCATATCTCATAATATTTTCTTGATGATGGACCACATTGATTGGGTCCGAAACATCGAATATCAAAAACCTATGCGATGAATCCGAAAAAACTATCTGATCAAAACAATGGTCTCAAAAATCTTAGAACAGAAATGTCATCACAAATGAGACCAAGACTATTACAATTGAAAGACTCAAAACCTAACCAATATTGAGGGACTAAGTCAAATACCTTACATAAGTTTACAAAGCCAATGGACATTTAACTACTTGTGGTAAAGACGTCACCACTATTTGTGGTCATGTCACCTCCTAATGGACATACAAGATTGTGGATGTATATTACTAAACACTTATTCCGCAACTAGTACATTCCTTGTACCACGTCTAATCACCATCACATTTTTATTTGGTTCGTTGAATATCATTACGACGACTGGTGAATGAGAGATAACATTGCTCATATTATTCCTTCCCAACTAATCTGTTTAGATTCAAACTTTAGACTTTCCAAAATCATTTTATAATGTTAACTTAAGTTTATTAAAAAAATTATTACTTTTAATTAAAAAATACAAATTATCTCAAATATCATTTTAATAAGATATGGGTAGTCCTCTTCACCTTTGCAATGACATCATCTACCACCATCTCAATCAAATTCAACTTTTAGAAACTATTTTATTTCATTTGTTGTGAATTTCAGGAATAATTTATGTGCGACTTTCTAACGATACGCCATCATTGGTAGTTTGATTTTTATTGCTATTTTCCATGATTGTATAACAGTTTTGTCACGTGCTTCATTAATGGTGTCAATGCCTGCAAGGGAGACACATACCCATTAAAGAATTGGTTGAGGAAAGCAAGGTTGAATCAGTTGCAAAAGCCAATGGAGAACTAGACGAGTTTATGAAAGTATAACCTTTTTATTCAATATCCATTCCATTTCTACTCACATGGCCCCTACTATGTCCATTGATCATGTTTCTGCTCGTGGCTGCCATGATCATATTTAATAGATCAAGTCATGTGAATCAGTGGACCATGAATTCCAACGTTATGAGATGATACTCTCTATTGTAAATACCATGGCTTTGAAAGTAGTTGTGTTGCTCAACCTTGGTCTGACATTATCACTGAATTAGGTATTTTATGAAAATTTGGGTTGAAATGTCTTTTTTTTCTCAATCTTCTCTCTTCTCAACAATTTGTCTACTTGAAAAACGTGTATCTTGGTAGGTTTAGCCACAATTACCTCATTAGTGATTAAGGAAAAAGTATTTAACATTACAAATCTCAAAACTTGTAATGGGGTGAATCCATGAAGTTAGGTAATTTTAAGCATTTGATCCCTATTGCTTAAGTACGCCCTCAATCCAGGTGTTAGAGAGGGTTAAGTAAACCTTCAATTGAGCTATAGAGCCGGAAAACCCTCAATCGAGGTGTTCGATAGGGTTAATTAAATCCTCAATCAAGCTAAAGGGCTCGATCGAGGATTCTTGACAAACCTTCAATGAGATGTAGATAGTGTTAAGTAAACCCTCGGTTGAGCTATAGAGGACACATCCTCGAGATTTGCGTGGGAAGAGCTCTTATTTTGGTCAACAATCTTGTACTTGGAGTGTCTGTAGAGAAAAACTGTGTAAGACCCTCACCTAGAGCAGCATTGGGCACCTTCGTTGCACTAGCACATATGGACAGTTGGCTAGATGCCTTGCCATGTTGGAAAAGAACACTTTGAATAGTGGCCTTGGCTCGCTGGAAAGGCACACCTTGAGCAGTGGATGACCTTGTCTTGTGGCAATGCCTACTTTGGATGAGTTGGGTGCCTTGGCATGTTGGCAAGGTGCACTGCAAAGGGACTTAGGCACACTTGCAAATAGACATGGTGCACCTCTAGAGATGAACATGGGTGAACCTCTAGACAGTCAAGATGCACCGCACCGCAAATTGACAAGTTAGATGCACCAAAGGAGTTGAATGGACTTGGTTAGAGGCAAAGTAGGTCGTTGCATGAAGCCTTGTTTGCAGCATGCACTTGGCATGGCAGACAAGTTAGTGTAAGAAGGCTCAATGATTTTGGGTTCCTCGACTTATATGGATCGATAGAGTTAGGTGGTCCACACTTCTAGGTTGCAACGTACGATCAATGTGCCTTCGGGAACAAGTTTCCGCAAACCGCAATCATGGGTCTCACTTGTCGACCATACTCCCTTAGGCATACATCCATTAAGTGCGCATTCACCAGATACCTTGGGCATGAGCATATTGACTCAGGCAGATTGAGCACAGTTGTGTGGAGTCAGATGAGTTGGATGCACTTGGAACGACTAGGCCGACCAAGACCACTGGATGGAGTTTCGTTCTAACGGATGAGACACAAACGGACAAATAGACACACAAAGGGATGGAATGACTAAATAACCTCAACGAGATTGAAATGACCTGGTGGATGGGATGACTTGGGCGGATAGTTCAACTGGACGAGCTTGAGATGAATTAGGTGGACCTGGCATGAGATGAAGTGATTCAACAGATGGTCGACTTGAGGTGAAATTGGGTCCACTTGGTATGGCGTGATTTGCTAAGTACATGGAAAAGCTTGTATAAGTATGTGGATTCCTCATTGAGCTAAGTCACAGAGGAAGGAAGCATGAAAGAGTCATCCAAGTGTTCTATGATCTTGTGCCAAGTTTAGGGATTGGGCACTGCAAAAGTCTAGTTGTGGCTAAGTGATAAGGAAATGGAAATGGGACTTGCAAGAGGCATGCCTATGGATGCTTCAAGCGTTGGTTTGTACAAGGTTGTTGTCATGGGGTATTCAATTGGTGAACCTATGACATAGCATGTGAATTCATGGGATATTAACAAATACCCCTAATTTCATTAGATATTGTTAAATACTTCCCAAAATCCTTTTGTTGAAGTCCCCTCCCAACACATATTTCCAACAATTAAAAAACCTATTTTTACTAGATGCCCCTTTTATAACCCTTAATACCTTTAAGCCCTTCGATACCCCACATCCCTCCCAATACCTACAATATATTGACTTTATTTTTCACAATTTTAAACCCCCTTTTATGAATGAACATGATAAGATATTGGTCAACAAGGTGAAGTCCCCATGGTTGTTGGGTAGTCTTCGGAGAAGGCAATTTGCCTTAGTTCTTTTTACAACTATAATTGAGTCGCAAGCTATTGGCCACACTCCCCATTGTGTCACAAAAAAAATCTAGAAGGAATGCAAGTCTATGATAGATTGCCTCCAGGTGGTTGTCAATGAGGTTGAAATTTGTGATGATGTTGGAGTTGCAAAACTTTATGATGGCCTTGCCATAGGCCTTGTTGGTGTCTTCTTTGTGGTTGAAGGTCCCCAACTAGATGTGTTAGTGCTTCTCATATATTAGTGAGCCCCAACACATGTTGAGCTGCAAAACTATGCCTTTGTATTGGGCAACACTATGCCCCTGTATTGGGATGATGACATCATTTTGCAGGAATTATCCTTGCCTTGTGTTAATGGAATATTAGTGTTCTTGGAGGAGACAACAATGATTCCACTCCCCATTCATTCTAGTCCTGCTCAATCTATAAAGGTATAAGAATGAGAGAAAATCGACTTTCCAATAGGCATAAGTGATGAGTTTGAGTCATCCTTGGTCACACTCTCGACCTCCTCATTGTTTGTTCTCATCGAATCAACCCCCATCACCTTCTTTCCATAAAACATTGTCAAATAAGAGTTTGTATTGCTTGAAATATCAGAGCTCTCGTCCTTCATGAGATTGTGGCATCTACCCAATCTTAAACCCCTATTTCAATTGTCATTACCCAATTTTGATCTTATGACAACAAGAAGCTCAATCCATACACAAATATTTGCAGTTCTAATTCTCAATTAAGATGTTAGATTTCAATAAAAAATAAAATTCGATGAAATTCAAATCTGTGATACTAGAAAGAAGAGACCAAGTGGATTTCAAAAACAGTTAAAAGAAAAACAAACAAATAATAGCCTATTGTACCCAACATTCAATTTATTATCCCCAATTCCAATCCAATCATAGTCACCTTTCAATCCTAAAGCCCATGCCACCCAAAAATAGTGTACTAAAAATATATATACACAAAAGCCCATCATCTCTTCTCTAAAACGTTAATAATCATACATACACTTTGCTAAATTCCACTCATAGCCATTAAATCAAATTCAATCCATCAACAATAACCCATCAATCATAGCATGTTGCTCCAACCAAATTCATATATTGGCTCTTCCTATGCTTACTCATGTCCTTCTTAATGTTGGGGAATTGAATATCAAAGGTTCATCCATAGTTGACCAACAAAAACCCTAGGGTCTTGATATATCAATCCTCATCCAAAGACTGAAGAAGGCCTCACCTGAGACGCCATGAGAATCACAGAGACCATATGGTCTTGTGTTGGTGATGAAGACTAATTACAAAGGAATCAATCTAAGATGGAATTCATACAATCCATTGCAATCTACTTATGACTAACAATATGTAACAACAACATATACATTCATTTGACACATGATCAACGCACCATAATACAAGAACCATTGCAATTTTATTATCTTCAGTCAATCATTCACAGGCATACATTAGGCAACTCATAATTAACAACAACAAAGTCCTGCACTCTTATACATTTTCCCTATATTACATTACATAGCGCCATTCGATTTCTTTCAAACTCGGAAAATATTACAGACCCGGACTCCCAACCAGAGACATTACAAAACATAGGCTTAGAGTGATCTCAAGGACATTGAAAACAACCACACTGGTTAACCAGTTGGATAGCTAAAATGACCAACCCTCTTTATGTCGCCATTTCTCCCTTTTATCTACTTCTCGGCTATGGCGCTCTGTTACTTTCTTTTATGCCCCACTCACTCCTCTGACTACTTGTCCCACACTCTTCTATCACCCACACGCATTCCATGTAGCCTCTTTAGATTTGTGGAAATCTTAACTACTTTTCCAGCTCATATCCTTATTGCTCCATGATCTCTCATGCTCTTTGAAGTGATCAATCAGGAAGATTTTTCCAAGATTAATTTCCTAATTCCGACATGCATACAGTGTCTTCTTAATTTATGGCACACATCATAAAACTTAGACCGGTGTGCATTGGTAGAACTTAAACTGGCCAGGGATGATTTTAAGGATTTAAATTTATCTCAAAATGTAGAAACCTTGGTGAATCTTACTTGTCCTTAATATGCAAACAATAAAATGTTTGGCGATAGTTTTGTAAAAATATTCAAAATTTTAAGGATTTTATATAGTTTTTATAAAATTTGGGCTATTTTTATGGTAAAAGGATTTTATTCTATAGAATTTGGGCGAATCAATTTTAGAAAAAAAGGAAATAGGTGAATATTTTTTTTTGGAAAAGGTATGGAAAATTAACCTATGGGAAAAATTTAGCCCCTAAAATTTTCCCTAGAATTGGTGTGCATTAGCAAAACTTGAACTAACACATGCTTCTTCTATCACCTACTGCGTAGCTTCTTGAGTGCACACAAAAACTGGAATAAGAACACACAACCTTTTTTGTGTGTGTGCGATCTTTACCTAAAAATTTAGGTGCCAATAGGCCCCCACCACTATTATTTGGCTCATCCTCGAGCCAAGTATCTCATGGACTGACTGATGCGACGGAGCAAACTGTCTTCATCAGCTCCTGAAAGAACTCCTTGAATTGGCTATCAGACTCATTGAGGGTGTCATGAAGAGGTGAAAAACCTCATCTACATCGACTGTTGTGATCTGAGGGGTTGTCAGGTCCATTGTTTCCATCTTCTTGATCAAGGGGGAGGGAACAAATTGCGCGTCTATAAATTGAGTATAAAATATTAAGGCCTTATCAACCACATTAGTTTCTGGTTCTGATATGCTTTGTTGTTCATCCCAAATGATGGAATCTCCTTATTTTTAGTCGCAACAACTGCCATCACAACTTGGCACTTGTCGGGAGGTAGAGAATCCAAGCTACTATTTTGTTGTGCAACCTCAACCTCTCTCATGCGAGCTTTGTCATTAATAGAAGTTAATTCTGGGGGACTTTTGCAAATGGTTTCAAAAGGTAAATTTGTATTTGACCACCCCCAAAAAGTCCTTCAATTTATTCAGGTCATCTCGGACGACTGCTTCGGTTATTGTAGCCTTCCTTTGCAGCACCGTCTCCTACGACGTTAGTTCTTGAATCCACACACAGAGTGTTGTATTTTGAGATCCCAAGAGATGAATGTGCTTGGTAACCACTTTGAGTTTATGTGGCGTCGGGATCTCTGGTCTTACTTGTTCATGATTCCAAACCTATGAATAAGCTTCATCTAGGGCAGTGAAGACTTCGACGTGATTAGCTAGAGTGGCTTCATACTAGGTCGTAGTTTATGTATGAGCAGTAACCTCAACAAGATGAAAGGTCTGGAGATCTTGTCGGGAAGCTTCAATTTCTTGTCGCGCTCGTTATTCTTGCTGCAACTGGAACCTAGTGTCTGCATGACTTGAGAGTTCCTGGTAAAACTAAAGGTGCATTTGAGCAATCTCTCGGGCGAGAGTTTGGTTTCTCTCCCTAATATCGTAGAGCATGGTAGTGACAAAATCATGTAGCTCAGCAGTCAAGACTTGTGAAAAGTTGAACTCTGTCTAAGCTGAGTCAGAGGGGACCATGGCTAACGACCTGACACTCAAAATTCTTCTTTGGCTTGTTCTTGGAGTTGCAATAGACTGAGGGTCCTGCGACGAAGATAGACACAGGGAGTCACAATTCCCCACCATATCATTTTTGAAAATTGGTTGTCTAGATAATTGAATGTGAAGCTCCTTCATTGGTTTGGATACCTCTCAGCTAGCCTATGGTGTTGGAGAGCCAACCTATAGTTTCTTCATGGTATTCATGCATTGACGTTTTCCTGAAACCTAACCGGGGTGGACCTTCAACTGGGTAGAAGGCGTTGGGACATGCTCATCGATGGGAGTCGCAAGTGGTGAGGGTGGACGATCCTCCTCTGTGTTGGGGTCAAGTTCAATAGGGGGAAGGACCTAACTTTTGGAAGATTGTTTATGTTTCCTCTCCCTCATTTTCTTCTTTGGACCTATTGTTACTCTTCATGCATTCCTATGAATGGGGTGACCTGTGGCCCTTGGAACCAAAATTTTGTATCTTGGACACAGTAGCCTTGTCTTGGCGTCGAGCTGCAGCCATGACCTGCCTCTGTTTCTGTGACTCCTTGGTTCTCACCTCGAACTAATCTTGGTCCTCATAGAAGGGAGGTTGGTAGTCAGTCGACCACACTGCAACATCATCCAGGATGTCCCATTCCATAATGCAGAAGGGGAGCTTGGCCTCTGTATTTCCATTAGTTGTGCGGGAAGAAATGAAAACATTATGAAAATCGCATTTAAAATCAAGATAATCAACATACCTTGTGATAAGTGGCTCCAAGATGTGGACCCTCACATCGGAGGCAACGATTAACTCTGTGAACTAGTTTTGGAAGTCTTTCGTAATGTATTCCTGGACTTCATGGGTCCTTGGAGTGTTGGAGAGTCAAGAACAGGGAGGCAACGAACAAGGGGGTGCCCTCCACATCTGTTTCATGTCCCAGTAGTGGTTTCCACAACACCATACCCAATAGAAGGATGACCTAGCTGTAATGAAACTATTCCTCAATATTGAGCATCCAGACAGTCGTCAATAAACTCATCCAACAAGTATTGCGCCCATGCCATCTGAGTTACACTGCATCGTTGTGAGGACCACCTCGAGAGTGCATTCATATTTTTGGCATTTACGTATGAGCTTGCAGGCTAGTAACTATGTCGCAAACCATACCTTCAGATCATTAATTTGGAGGATTACAACCCTGCGCTTCCTCTTGTGTGTTCCAAACTGAGAGTAGACTTCCTCCTGAGATGCGTCTTTTACTTTGAGGGTATCCGTTGGATATTATCTAGAGGTTGGAAGGCCCGAAAACTTGTGCATTGTGTTCTGATCAATGAGCTAAAGTTGGTCCAACCATAGATACCCCCCATGGAATCTAGTGAGGAGGAAGCAGACACATGCCTGAACTCTTGGGAAGTGATCGAAATGTCGACATTTGAGCAATGTGAGGATGCTCAAATTATGCAGAGGCTTCACCCATTCTTGAGCAACCACTTTTTTGGTACCATCTTATTTTTAGATGATGGATGCATATTTATCAAACTATAGTTCATGGAACTGAATGGGGTGTGCTTGGTCATCCTTTTGTAGGTTGTTCGATATTCCCATAACACTACGGGGATCCGTTGATCTCAATCGTCATGTTGCACATTACAAACTTTGGTTAAAACATGTTCTAAAATATTATTGAAAGCTTCAACCATACCATTAGATTGAGGGTGATAGGGAGTGATCTTTTGGTGTTGGATCGTGAACTCCTGAGTGAGTTCCCGAATGGTATCATTCAAAAAATGTGAGCCTTGGTCGCTCATCAACGCATTTGAACACCCGAAACTGGTAATCACATTCTCAAAAATGAATTGTGTCGTTGTTTCTGTTGTACAATCCTTAACCAACGTGGCTTTGACCCATCTCGTCAAATATTTAGTTGCAGTAATAATATAGTGTGCACTCATCCGATGCGCAAGAGGATTGATCGAGCTCACAAAATCAATGGCCCACTTCTCAAATGGTTCCAATGTTGTAACCGGAAACAGAGGGAGCTCATCTATTCGGCAAGGATTTTTTATTCGTTGACATATGTTGCACCATTTACAATACTCCTTGGTATCAATGAAGAGTGAGGGCCAAAAAATCCCTGTGCGTAAAATTTTTCCCGCGGTAGCCTTACCGACATAGTGCCCTCCTGCAATTCCTTTATGTGCTTCATAGAAAATGGGGTCCCATTCATTCTCTAAGGTACACCTACGCAAAATTCCATCAACTCGCAGCTTATATAGTTGTCCAACAATCAATTGATAATCAACACTACGGGTCACTAGTTGATAACGTTGGCCTGGAGTATACCCCATCAGAGCATGTTCTGACATGAGAAATTCAGCGATCTCTGCTAATTGATTAGGAACTGCTTCGATGTGGAAGAGTTGCACATCAGGAAGTTCATGATCTAGACTCCGACAAGCTTCTCCAAACTTGATCCTCGATAAATGATCTATTCCAACATTATATTTCCCCAGTTTGACAACTAATTCAAACTTGAATTCTTGAAAGAGAAGCAACCAACGACATATTATCCCTCCCAACACTGGCTTGTTGACCAAATACTTGAGCATATAATGGTCGGTGAAGAATTCAAAAGGGGTCCCCAAAACGTAATGGATAAACTCCTGCAAGGCATATACCATGGTGAGGCCCTCACACTCAGTCGTTGTATAATTCTTTTTGGCATCATATGGTTTGCAACCAGAAAAGTAGACCAGGTGATCAATATTCCCTTCACATGGATAAGTAAGAACTTCTCCCAATGCAATGGAAAAAGTATATACATGAACGTGAAAGATCTTAGACCAATCAGGAAAAACCAGAATCTGTGCAGTGACTAGTTTTTCCTTTATAGTCTCCAGGGCTTCTTGGCATTCTTGTTTCGATATGTACTTGGTATCTTTGCGCAATAGCTTCTCCAAACGAGTTGCAATTTTTTCATAGCTCTGAATGAACTGCCAATAATATCCTATATGATCGAATGTGGCGAGCAACCCATGAACTGAAGTGGGGGCCACCATATCTAGTATTGCGACAATCTTAGCTTGGTCGACTAACTCTCCATCCTTGCAAACTACATGCCCCAATAGTGTTCCAAAAGGCATACAAAAGATGCACTTCTTCAAATTTAGTGAAATCTGATCTGGCACTAACGACATTTATCCAACATCAATCAAAGGGATTGCATGTGCTCCTTTAGCAAATTGAGCATTGTCCAGTCATCCAAATAAACTTCAAGGAACTTGTGGATAAATTCCTTGAAGGTTGTGACCACGATCCTGGAAAAGACCGCGAGTGCATTGTTCAGTCGAAATGGAATCATAGTATAAGAAAATGAACCCCATTCTATTGCAAAGGTGGTTTTGGCTTGATCTTCCTCCACAATCTGAACCTAATGATATCTCGAAAATCTATTTGTAAAAAAGTATGGAATGGATCGTGCACATAGGTTGCATTAAGGCTCCGCAGGTCGACACAGATTCAAATGTCACCTATTTTATTTGGTTGCACCACCATGGGACTAATCCAATCCAACTATTCCACAGGAACAATGATTCCATCATCTAGCATCCGATCCAACTCCTTGCACACTTTTTATTTATATTTCAGATTTAATCGGTAAGGCCTCCTTTTGATCGGGTTGGCATTTGGATTGAGTGGAATTTTCATAGCCCTAAAGGACCTTGCAATTCCTTTCATCTCTGAGAAGCTTCGGGGGAATAAGTCCTTGTATTCTTTGAGTAGATTGACAACCTCGGTGATAGTCTCCTTGTCCCTATAGTCTTCAATGATAGCCATTTTGGGTGCTTCCTCAATGTCGATATTATGTTTCTTTGTCTTAATTGAACGACCATAGTCTAACACAACCATATCCGTTGCTTTTCCCTTTAGTGCACGTTCACCCTCAAATTCTTTGATTTGTATGTCTTTGGGGTCAACATCATCAATATTATCAATTTTGACCTTCCAACAATGGATGACCTCCTTCAATTTTTCCACTAGATGATGATACAAGCATACCACTTTTGGCATGGCATCCTTCAATTGATGGTGACATATAATTTTTTTTATCTAGAGGAGTGCCTCCCTTCAAGCTAGATCTTCTACTATGAAGAATAATGTTGAGCAAACCTATGGAATTACATGAACTGAGTCTATCGTTTGTCTCCTGAGCTCCTCCTGAATATAGCAGCTACTTGGAACCATATCCATGGTATGAACGAATCGATGGACCCATTGGGTGTGAGGAATATTCTTAGCAGTCCAACACCTTTCAGAATAATGAATTTTCTCCTGAGGATATTCAGTTCCCTTATATCGATTAGCCAACTGAAAGTCAATGATTGGATAGAATCAAAGTTTTATCAATTCATCCACCTCCGCATAGTCCTGTGTGTTCACACGATGTGTTTCCAACCAACGCACAGGTATTCCTTGTACTACGACATCCATGGTATGAACCCTTAGATCTTCTGGAATGATTTTCTCCATTTGTACTAAGAGTGCTTCTATTGACCTTGTCCCATCAAATCGTTGGGCATCACATAACTCAGAGCCAATCCAACGTATTTCTTTAGTAATCCTTGCACATCTTCGAGTAGATATTTCATACATCTTATGATGCCACCTCTCGGTGGTGTCTTTTGAATCAGTATCATATGACTTCACACTCCTCCAACTCAGTTCCCCATCCATTGTGGGATTCACATTATCTTCCCTATGCCCCATGATCTTGTAGATATTTTCAATAACAGAGCTCCGTGCATCCTCACCTACCAGATTTTTGTATTTGTCCCCTTCATTTGGATCCAAAGGTGTGATCACGCACAATATGTTGATCTCAAATGACATTTTTCGCTTCTTCATATTCAAGACAACATTGTTGTCAAAGGCCTAATCAATTCCAAATAGGGCAGGGTATGGATCATAATCACCCATGATCTCCATCACTTCAAAATCATCCTTCGTCTTTACCCCCTCTATGTTCACTTTGACTTACTCCAACTGACCTACAGGGTAGATTATGTATTGATTTTCCTACCACAACTGAATGGGCGACCAAACCAAGTTTGGTTTACCCATCAATTCCCATGAATTATTTGGAAAGATGTTCACATTGGAACTCAAATCCAGCATGACCCCATCCATTTCATAACTACCAAGTTCAATTGTCATATTGAACTATCTTCCTGTGCGCTTATGTTTAATAACCTGACACACATCCCTTTCTGGTAGGGGTGATGATATAGCTCTATCTGGCCCTTCTTCCCCCATGCAAGTTTCCAACATTTGTGTCAAATTTCATGCAACATCACGCAATTCTTATTCTTGCGTCGTGCGCTTCAACTCTTCATGTACATGTTCCTCTATTACTCATTGTTCAACATGTTGCAACTCGTCTTGTCCGTGTGCTTCTTCCAACGACATTTGCATCACACATTGTATTTTCTCATGTACCCGAGCTTCCTCCAAAGACCTTTGAGTGGCACATTGTAATTCTTCATGGGAATGGAACTCTTCCAACAACCTTTGTGTCACTTGTTGTACCTCTTCACATATCTAGGCCTGCTCAAGAGACCTTTGTGTCACGCGTTTTAGTTCTTCTCACGCTCTTTATTCCTCTATGTCCCTCTACGTGTCATGTAGAAATTTCTTCTACCGAACAACATCAAACATAGGAGGGGGTTGTGTCGCCTTTCTTATCTTCCCCTTCAACCTTTGACCCAAGCTTTCACCATGCTCAAAGTCCATCCTTGTCTTTTCTCTACCTTGGTTATCACCTGTACATCAACTTCATCATCCTTTTTCTAATTCCCACGTGACTTTGCAAACACAATGTTGCAATGTTCCTTCGTCTCTTCCCACTTCTTCAACAAGTCGGGACAATCCTTTGTGTTGTTCTTAGGGCCATAGCAGTACTCACAGAGAGCACGTGGTTTGGTACAAAATCTTGACACATGGCCTATCTCACCACAATTAAAACAAGTGGGGGCTCTACCTCCACCTCCTCCATATCCTCATCCCCGAACACATCCATATTTGTCTATGGGACCTCCTTGATATCCACCTCTCTCAATAGTGCCCCCGGTCACTACCCTTTTCTTCCTCTTGAACTTGGAATACATCATGGGTATGGTATTACATGAATTTGAGTGATTGGAAGTTGGTCACAAAATGGAGTATGATGTGTCTTCTTATATTTCTCCAATGTTGGACAGTGGAGTGGTATATGGCCCCATTTCCTGCAAATTTCACACCATTCTATCTAAGGTCCACTTGGAAATGGATTTGGTGCACCCATAGCCATTTCGAGTGTAGGAAACTCATCTCTACGGATCCCCTCTAAATGACATGTTGTACACCATACTTGCTCACGTACAAATTTTTCCTTTTCCATATCTTGAAATTGTATCGTCAGGTTGGCCAGTTGAGGCTGTACCTGTGCCAAACCCACCGATGTCTCCCTTCCTCCTGATGTAGCCTATAGGAGCATCACGATCTCTACCATTTCTACTTGATGAGTCACCTTCTGCTAGGTAAGTGAGACTCAAATATGGGGAAGAAACCCTGCAATGAACCATTCTCGATGTTGCACATCCTGGATCTATACACCAACCTATCCAACAAAATATTGAACCATTGGTCATAATCCCACACAGTTTCTCCTAGTTTCTACTTAATCTTCTTAATCTATGTAATGCATTGAGATTTTGACTTAGGTTTTTGGAATTCCTTAACCATATCTCTCTTGATTTCTTTCAGGGACCTCATCTATCCTTCTAATGCAGTGGCCTTGTACTACATGTACCATGTCAAGGCTCCGTCCTTGAACGTGGTCTCTAACTGTGCAATCTTTGATGCTTCGTCTGTGATCCTCTTCACAAACTATATCGCCTCACATGTGAACCAATGTTGCTCTGCATCATATTTACCCATCCCATGGAACATGGGTAATCTTAGGGTACTATCTTGATTCTCCATCCTCAATCTAAAATTATGTCCTCCTAACTGACTGTTGGGTGTCGAGGATCTTGGTACCGATACTCTTCCTAGTGAAGTAGAACTGACTTCATCTTCTTCTTCACTCATTGCTTCTATTATTTCTTCTCCTACTCTTGCTTATACTCCAATCATTGTGTAGTCTATTGTTATTTCTTCTTGGTTACAAATGCACAAGGGGGGTGGTTCAAAGGTGAGGTAACTCCATTTTCTTCTAACATTTCTTGTGAGGGAACCCATAGAGTTTCCTATCCACAGCCACACAAGAACATCCACTATTTCTAAATCTTCTCCCTCTCCTATCGAGGGTAATTCATCTTCCTTTCCTACCTCTTTGCATCATATTCCTATGAATTTGCGACACCCCACAATAGCCAAGGGGTTCATAATTCATAATTTGGGCCCCTACTACCACTACTACTAGTATCTCCACTAAATACCCTACTCTCAACGACGTGCCTCTTCGTCGACCTATCTTATCCATGCTCCTCTCTTTCACAACACGCTCTCCCACACTTCCTCATGGTGTGGTCTCCTTCCTCTTCATCTTGGGCCTTACCCCTCATCATGCACGCCTTTTTATCTTCCTTCCGCTTCTTTTTTCCACTCTCCTCCTTGACTCAACTCTTCTTCTATATATTTTGACTCTCTCTCTCTCTCCTCTGTTCTTCTGGGTCCATCCTTTTCCTCACCTCATTTCAACAACTTCTGGGTCTGGTTCTATATATTTTGACTCTCCCCTTTGTCTTCTTCTGGGTCCATCCTTTTCCTCACCTCATTTCAACAACTTCTCTGGGTTCTGGTCCTCAATGGATCCACCCGCCTCTTAATCTCCCCACGCTTTTCATCCCCCCCAACACTAGGGGAGTCTACTCGATCATCCTATCGGGGTCCATGTGCATCAACCCCTTCTCCATGAATAACATCTTTATCCAAAGTGGGATCTCTTCTAGCAGTATTTTCCTAGGACCTTCCATGAAATTCCTTTCAGCCTTACTGAAAGAATTAATGTACTTGATAACAAACTCAGTTATATACCCTTCCTTCACCCAAGAAAACCAGAAATCAATGGCTTGAGTCCACTTGTTATCCAATGTCTTTAGCTTATCAATTGTGAACTGATCCAAGACCAATGGTTCTCATGGCCTCAAATCAGTATTAGTAGTAGTCTGCCTCTTCAACCATTCATACAATAGTCAGGGAAATTCAACAAATAAAAATTCATGCATATCAATATAGATATACTTATTCTTCCATCGCTCCATATTGACATTCAAACCTTGAGTTTCCTACTGAGAAAACTCATCTTCCTCCGCAGTCAACCAATCTTGAATTTCTTCTCAATATGGATACCTCCTTATTCTTCACCTTCATCATTAAATACAAAACCTTCAGGTCCCTACAATGGAACCATTTATTGTCTCTTACTATGCTTGAACGCGTGCTTCTTAACGTTGGGGGATTGAAGACCCAGGGTTTATCTGGAGTTGACCAACAAAAACCCTAAGGCATCAAAATATCAATCCTCAGCCAAAGACTAAAGAAGGTCTCACTCAATATGCCTTGAGAATCATAGAGACCATATGGTATTGTGTTGATGATCAAGGACTAATTACACATGAATCCATCTGGGATGACATTCATACAGTCAAATGCAATCTACTCAACGACTAACAACATGTAAAAAAATCATACACATTCATTTGACACATGATCAACACATCATAATACAAGAACCATTGCAACTTTATTATCTCCAGTTAACAATTCACATACATACATTAAGCAACTCATCAATTGACATGAACAGAACCATGCGCTCTTATACATTTTCTCAGTATTACATTACATAGTTCCATGTGCTTTATTTTAGACTCTGCAGATATTACAGACCCAAACTCACAACCAGAGACACTACAAAACATAGGCTTAGAGCGAGCTCAAGGACACTGAAAAAAACCACTCGTTAACCAGTTAGATAACTAAAATGACCAACCCTCTTTCTATCGTCATTTCTCCCTTTTGTTTTCTTCTCGGTTCTGGTGCTCTATCACTTTTAGTTCTTCCCCACTCACTCCTCTGACAACCAGTCCCACATACTTCTGTCACCTGCATGCATTCCACGTAGCATATTTGGATTTGTGGAAATCTTTACTACTTTTCCATCTCATATCCTTACTACTCGACAATCTCTCGAGCTACCTAAAGTAATCATTCAGGAAGATTGACCAAATATTTGTTTATTGATTCGGACGTGCATATGGTGTCTTCTTAATTTATGATGGGAATCACAAAAATCAAACCGATGCACATTGGAAAAAATTGAACCGATGCACGCTAGAAAAACTTGAACTTGCATGCACGCACCTCTTGTCACCTACTGCACAACTGCTTGAGTGCATGCAAAAACTGGAATAGGCACGTACAACTTCGTTTGTTCACATATGTGATATTTACCCAAAATTTTGGGTTCCAACAACATAAACAATGAGTCTATCACATTAATTAACCTTGAGAAACTTATAAAGAGCTTCCTGCACGAGCACAACCACAATATTGTCAGACATAATCTTTGGCCTCGAGAAATGCCATTGCAACTTGGATGCAATCACAAAATTCAGGAGGAATGAAGAATTAGGAATGATACTATCAAAACAATGTGTAGTCAATTGACATATATATATATCCAAATCAACACTGAATGAGTAAACTGAAAAGTGAAGATATGGGCAAAAAAAACCTGAAAAGCTATACAAGAGGAAACCAATAGGAAGGAGTATTTTTGAAGTAATGGGCTCTTTGTTGGTCTAGCATAAAGAACCACTTGGGTAATAGGTAGTCCACCTAATGTGTGTGATAGAAATAGTTATCAAAATGAATTATTAGCAAGCAATTATGCGGGTAGTTACAAAATCAAGATCATTAGAATCTTTACTATAACAATTATGTTAGTTCTAGAGTCAGATGAACCTGCTTTTTTTTCGTCCTATATAGGTATGCATTTTCATGATCAATTGATGGGGTGGGGAGACAAATTCATCTCACCTTGTGTTTGAATGTTGTCCATTGTCTCTTTGTTTTGGTATTAGATCCTGAGGACATGTCTGCTGCTATATCATATATTGTGTATAGAGGGACCGATTTCGTGCAAATCAAAGACTATGAGAATCTTTCCCTAGACACCATCCAAAGGAAGAGAAGTCCTAGCCCAATATGCTAAGATATCAAAGTGATATGTTTCTTTCATCCCTATACTTGTGAGAAGAATACATGTTAGAGAAAAGTGTATGTTATCGATATGAGTAATTGTAGCCACCATACATTGGAAGTAGGTTGAAAATTGTCAGAGAAAGGGAGATTGTGTAGTGTCAGATGACAAGGAGTTGTCTCTCAGGGATATTGAATGGAGTTGGAGTAATTTCCAACCATCATAAGGTGTAGTAAACAATAAAAATATAAAGTGATTTTTTTGTAAAGAGTCACTGAAATGGTTTGATGGGTCGTCGTGTGATGCCACAAGTTAGAAAATAAAATCTTGTAGCCACCATCACGTCCTTTCCACACATGTTCTGATTGCTACATAGAAGAGATAGAGCATCCAAAAAGAAAGTCGTTGAAGGTAATTCATTCAATCTTTTTTTTAAGAGAATTGCCAGTTGATTAATCTTGAAGATTGATGTTATTGTGTTTCCCAAATATTTCAAACCCTTTAACAGATTCCTATTTAAATGAATCAAATAAATTAGATGAGGAAAAACAATGTAAATGGGAAATTTAAGTTGCATACCTTGCTAAAATCTATCTATGTGATGATAGATGTCATGACATACAAGGTTATGGTGATGCATGTGTGACTTTTCCAAGTGGTCATGTGAAACAAATCAAGAATATAATGTATGTGTTAGGGATTAATAAAAGTTTAATCTTAGTTTCAACAATTACATGAATTGGTGAATACAAGTTGTCTTGTGAAGGACATACAAGATCACTACAAAGTTATAGAAGAAGAAATCATAGTGAGAGGCCTCTACAAAATTGATGTCAATGTTAAGGATCATCAAGTGTTGTCATCAACAACTATGTCTATAGAAGAACTATGACACTTAAGGTATGATCATATAAATTTTAAAGATCTAGTTTTACTTCAAAAGAAAGAGATGGTGGAGGGTCTTCTAGTTTTTAAGAATGAACATACTGAATGTGATGGTGGTGCTTTGGGAAAACAACATAGGAATGAGTTTCCTATAAGTACATATAAAAGGAAACGAGATATTAATCAATTAGTGCATATTGATGTGTGTGGGACAATACAAACTAGATTACTTGGTGGAGCTTCTTATTTTCTTGTCTTAGTTGATGATAGAACGAGATTTACATGGATTTATTTCATAAGAAAGAAAGTGGCATGTTTGAATATTTCAAAGAGTTTAAAAACATGGTTGAAAAGCAGACAAGAAAACACATCAAGATCCTTATATCAGATCAAGGAGGAGAATAGACATTAAGATATTTCATGAAATATTGTAGGGACAATGGGATTCAAAAACAATACACAGTTTCACATACTCCTTAGCATAATGGTGTGGTTGAGAGGAAAACTAGAACCGTGGTTGAATGTGCTCAAAGCATTAACAAAGGTAAGAATCTTCGTAATGTTTTTTGGGTTGAAGCAATAAGCGCTATCGTGTATCTAAAAAATAGAAGTCCAACCATTTTTTTAGAGCATAAAACTCCTTATGAAGGATTCTATGGTTATAAACCAATTGTTAATCATTTGAAAACTTTTGGGAGTAAAGTTGTTAATCATTTGAAAACTTTTGGGAGTAAAGAATTTTCCCACATTCCAAAAGAAGATAAAAGAAAACTTGATGCAAAGTTGATTAAATGTATCTTCATTAGTTATTGCGTTGACCATAAAGCTTACAAAATGTATGACCCCATTACTCATAAAGTTTTTGCAAGTAGAGACGTTATATATTATGAGTATGCAAATGAGGTTAAAAAAGAAGATGATCAAGATGGATGAAAACTTACTCAAGAAGGCATTGAAAGTGCAAAAGTAGAAGAAATTGAAGATCAACAAGATGATGTTGAAGATCAAAATGACATTGAAGCTACAAGCAACCAAAGTACACCAAGAAAGAGTGGAGAAACTCCGCAGAGCGGTGAGGCACCATGAAGATCAACAAGATAAATTCAAACACCTATTAGGTATAAAGATTATGCTATGGTGACTCAAGTTATGAGTGTAGAAGAACCTTTGAATTTTGATCAAACAAAAGATCATAAGTAATGGATGAATGCTATGAAAGAGGAATATGATTCCATAATGAAAAATGAAACTTGGGAACTTACGAAATTTTTTGAAAAATAAAATTCATGTAGGTTCAAAATGGTTGTTCAAATCTAAGTTCAATGTTGATGGTAGTATAGAAAAGTTTGAAGCTAGATTGGTTGCAAAAGACTATTCATAGAAAAAAGGAATCGATTATGGGGACAAATTTGCACATGTAGCTAAAATGAATACCATGAGATTAATGATTGCATTAGCTACTAAGTACAATTGGAAACTACATGAGTTGGATATTAAGTCAATGTTTCTGAATGGTGAATTAAAAGAAGTGCATATTGTTCAATCGGAAGGTTTTTTAAAACATGGACAAGAACATCTTGTATGTAGGTTAAATAAAACACTATATGGTCTCAAACATGCTCCGAGGTCATGGTTTGTGAAAATTGACACTTTCTTCTTCCAACAAGGTTTCATCAAAAGTAAGAGTGATCCAAATCTTTAGATTAAGAAATATGAAATGGGAATGTTACTTTGATTTTATTGTATGTTGATGATTTAATCATAACATGAAGTGCTACAATGTTGATTGATGAGATCAAAAGACAATTATCACAGGAATTTGAAATGAAGGATCTTGGCCATATGCAATATTGTTTCGACATTGAGATTTCGGGGGAAGATGGTAAGATCACTCAAATTTATTCAGATTCTGATTGGGTAGGAAATCTAGATGATAGAAAATCCACCACTGGATATGCATTTAGTATAGAAAATGGAATTGTGTCTTGGAGCAACAAGAAGCAACCCATTATTTCCTCGTCCTCAACTAAAGTTGAGTATAAAACATTGTGCAATGCTACCTGTGAAGCAATTTGGCTAAGGCATATTCTTGAAAACATGGGGGAAAGGCAAGGAGTGCTTACATCTATCAAATATGACAATTAAAATTGGCAAACAATCCAATTTATCATGTAAGATCAAAACACATTGAAACTCAACATTAATTTGTGAAAGAAAAAACTCAATCAAAAGAAATTGATCTCATGTACCTTAATATAAATAATAATGTATCGGATATATTTCACTAAGCTTATGAGAAAGACTAAATTTGTAATAGGTAGAAACAAGATAGAAATTGTAGATAATTAATTTCTCCATTAAAAAGGAAGTGATAAAAATAATTGTTAAAATGAATAATTATAATGTTAGTTACAAAATATAACAGAATGAAGATTGTTAAAATCTTGGCGAACTAACCAAATATAACAAATTGAAACTAACCCAATATAACAAAATGAAAATAAGATTGTTAGAATCTTGGCTATAATTGATAGTTCCGGATAAAATATAAAATATCCATGATTGGCTATAATTGTTAGTCCGAGTCCCGCGGCACCTGCAAACGCTCTGCCCCATACACCCTGTCTCCTTAGATGCCCAGATTACGTCACGATGCCCTCAGAGAATGACATCACTGTCCTTGTCCATTGCATTATTACGAGAGCTAGTTTTAATCTGCGTGGAATAAGGATCTCTAGAAGTATTCCTTTTTACGCTAATAAAATATGTCATAATTTTCAGAGTCTTAGAAAAAAATTATCAAATAGAATGAAAATTCCAACTTTTGGTTTCACCAAAATTATGTCAAAGCCTTTGTGACTAGGAGCTCTCTCTCTCTCTCTCTGAATGCTGAGTCAGCATCCCATTATTTTGTCCAGACTGTCCAGACCTTATTTAGCTTATTTTGAATATAAGAATTTTTTGACTGGTCCATTCCATTTTAACACTACTTTCCTATTTTTATAAAAATAGATAAATTTAATGTATGATTATTTTTTATATAAAATAGATAAATTTAATCTATGTAATCATAGATTTGAATATCTCCATATGTTTCACTATTTTAAAAATGGAAAAATTGTTTGCATTAAAAAATATACCAATTATATCCACCATCATGCAACAAACACAAATTGGAGCCACATAATAAAAAACAATATTTATCATTTAACCACGCAACAAACACAAATTGGGGCCACAATAAAAAACAATATTTATCATTTAATTGTTTGTTTTTATATTTCAGGTCGTTACTCGTTTGACACACAATTTGATTCCCACTTCTTCTTTTGGCTTTCTTTGAAAAAGTAAATAAAATGCATAATTTTGACATATGGATTAATAGATGAGTTCACACGTAACATTATTATGATATAACTTTTTTTTCTAAATATTTTTATTTTTTTATTTTTAAATATTACATCTTTTTCCAAAAAGGCCTCTTTCTCATTAAAGAAAAGCTATACCAACACTGATTGGGATATTCAGGCTGTCAAATACAAAACTTTTCTTAATTCCAAGAGTATCAACTTCCCAGTGGTTTAACCACATAACCATACAAGAAGTTCAAAACAAAAACAAACATCAAAATACTATAAACAAAATTACAGTATTCAATGGCTACCCACTATAAGCCTGCATCAGATCAGAATACTTTAATATGTCTAGAGAACCATGGCTTGTTGTCTACCCGTGATTTAGATCTCTGAGCCCAAATTTTGAAAGAACATCTGCATCCTTGTTATACTCTCTAAAAGTATGAAGTTAGGAAATCTTTTCAAACTGGGTGCTAAGCTTTTTTATTAGTTCATTTGCTAAGTCATAGTTCAACATAAACATTTTCTTTTAAAGTAAAATATGTACGAGATATAATTAAAAATATACTAGCATGAACAAAGCATAAGATGATTCACAAATAAAACAAATAACAATTAATAATAAAAGATATTAAAATTAGATAAAGTATGTGGGTTTAATGGTTAAGAGCATGTGTTTCCTTCTTGAAAGTTATAGGTTCAAATCTAAAGACTTTAACAAATCAAATCCATGGGGAGGAGATCCCTTAACCCACAAACATGGAGTTAAAAATCAAAAGATATTTTCAAGGGTTCAATGAAGTGTGTGCACCACAGAACATGTGTAGTTTGATTCCCACAAGTCAAATTCCAAGATATCATAGTTAACATGTAAGTCGAGAATTGGGTGTAGGTAGATTAAACCTTATACCCATTTTACATATTATCTATCCTTATATTTAGTCCCTGGGACTCTTAGTAATCGGTTTTTAATTTTCATATTAATTTGACACAGAAATCAATGTGTTTTGATGGTTTTAACCAAACTTTTCTGAAAACATATAATTTAGGTTGTTTTTTAACCTAAGTTTTAAGTTCGGCCTCTTATTTGGCCTCTTCCCGAGGCACAGGGGAGGATAGCTTAGGTTATTTTTTATTTAAAGTTCACATTGTGTTCTGAATTTTACCCAACAAAGTAATGCTAGAGATGAATCTAGCATTACTTCGCAACATTAAATGTTTGGTGCAATACTCCATATCGTAAGGAGGTGCCTTGCATCCATTTATCTTACAGGTAGTACACTATTGCATGACACGTAGTACACGGTTGCATGACATAACACACAGAGGTACATAAGTGTCCACAGTTGCGTTTTCCTTCCTCCTCCCTTCTAGCTTTGTTTTCCCTTATGCATTTTCCCCTTCTACTCAACATTTTAGCTTTGTTTTCTCCTTCTGCTCGTCCCCTGCGTTCCCTTATGCTCCAACCAAGGTACTTGTTCTTTGTTGCAGCAAGATTAGCCATATTGAACTGTTGTATCACCATAGCCAGCCTCGCTATCCCCCGAGTAATTAAGGATTTCATCAAGTCTAACCCAGTTTTGTTTTATTTTGTTTAAGGTATCTGAAGAATATTGTCTGATGTTTGTGCATTGTTTGTTGTTGATGTTTGTGAACTGTTTGTTGTTTATGGTATAGGGAATAAGTTATGCTAAACTCACAGCTTTTCCTCCTATAATTGGACTTTGTAAGCTTATTAATCCACCCACTAAGCTGCTTAATGCTCTGTTGCCTATTACTAGATATAAGACACACATATATAGAATTTATTTATGTTTTTTATCACTGTATATGATATGGGGTTATCACAGATTCTAGCTTCGTGACACCTATAATATATGTAATTTTGGGGAGCTCGAAAGACCTTGTAGTGGGAACGGTGGTAGTTGTATCTCTTATTCTAGCATCTAAGATTGGGAGTGAAGTGTCTCCAGAAGAGAATCTGCACTTGTATATGCGTTTGGTTTTCACTGCTACGTTTTTCGCTGGCATTTTCCAAGCTTCATTGGGCGTTCTCAGGTACTCATTCATGGTGACCACTTCTTGCAATTTAAACAGTTTTATTATTGAATGAATCAACATGCCCCTTCTGTTCTGAGTAAATCGCAGCTTGTTGTAGGCTTCTATGCTTTAGAAAACTTATCTAAATAATTGCATATTCTACACGACAGATTGGGTTTCATTATAGATTTCCCATGCAACGATAGTGGGATTCATGGCAGGAGAAGCTACAATTGTGTGTTTACAACAACTTAAAGTGATTCTCAGGCTAAGACACTTTACAACCAAAACAGACGTAGTTTCGGTTATGCGCTCAGTTTCTCAACAAGTTGACAAGGTTAATCCATGTCATATTAACCAGCTAGTTTGTAAAAATTGGATATGTGTTATATAGAGAGAGAGAGAGACAGAGAGTTTTCTAATGCGTGGTTTTATTTTTGTTCAATGGAGATGGAAAAGCATCGTAATGGGAATTTGCACGTCCCAGCAATGTACATCACAAATGTTTACCTTTAACAATATTTATTCATGAAATTAACAAATCTCTTCTTAATTCGCTTCATTATTTGGGTTTACCGTTCGCACAACGTATGTTACAACACAATGTTATTAAAACGAATCTAGAATTTGACAACAATGACTCTATCGTTTGCCATCATTTGTTAGAAAAAATATGAATCTGTTATTCTTTTCTAGATGTGAACAACCCAGATGTTGATCGACAGAATCGAAAACGCAATGTAAGCGCGAAATATAGCAGACCGATCAATTTCGTAATCCACCGACAGGAATCAAACTGCCGCCGAAAGGCCATTTGTCTGAGTTAATCAATAAACACTTTACATTTACAGTGGTGTATTGATAGCAATGAATTTTGAAATATCAACCTCTATCAAATCACATGGGTACGTGATGTTTATGGTCACCCTGTCTTTACTTTCTCACAACGAAGGCTATAGATTCCCAATATTTATTTCTGTTTCTCACCATGGAGGAAATAGATTTATTCTAATCAGTGGAGGAAATATATTTATTCTAATTAGTGTGAAACGAAGCTACAACATAGGCATATGTTGTAGAAATAGCATGTAACAAAAGTTATAAAATAGATGATAAAAGAGCAAAAATTGACAACCAGAAATTTCATTGCTATCACTATAACTCGATTGAATTGTTGCATTTACGAGCACAGATATGAAAGACTGTGACATATTATCCTTTTTAGTATGCGGTGGGGTCATGTAATAGGCACTTTAGCATTGTGAAATACGTGAAAAGAGTTCAATATTAAATACAATAGCTTCTGAACAATTATCCTATTATTCCTTGTCATAGTTTCAACCATTCATTATTCCTTCTTTGTTTAGTGGACGAAATAAACTCCAACAATTATCCTATTATTCTTTGCCATAGTTTCAATCATTCATTATTCCTTGTCTAGTGAACGGAATAACCTCAAACAATTATCCTATTATTATTATTCTTTGTCATAGTTTGAATCATTCATTATTTTCAAAGGAGATTGTTGAAAGATTGAGGACCACGAGGCCACCAGATCACCAAACAAATAGGGCGGGTTGACTTCAAGCGATGGATAGGCAGGCCAATCTCTAGTACATACATAGCCAGAATCAACCTGATGACCCGAGAGCTTTATAAGTTTCAACCGGGAGAGCGGGGGAATTACCACTAATGTCGTAACTTCAAAGAAAGTGAGTTGGGAGGCATACCTGTATGAACTCGGCCAAACCACTTCGCGCCTTCAAAAAATATGTGGTTGGGAGCGGTTTTGAACGCTTAGCCCCTTGACTTGAAGATTATAGCGCTCATGCCCAACCAAGCTAGAGGGACAATGACAAAAATATCAAATTGGCTATTTCAAAATGTGAATTAGAAACCCCAATGGATGAATGAAAATACCCCCGTAATAATCCTTTGTGGTCATATCCGCCCTCCCCTTTGTTGGTTAAATAAAAAACAACTATTATGGGATTCTTTCCAAAATATGAAATGGGATATTGATCCCATCTGGGAGAGGCGGCGCACCATCATGCTCAAACCTGAACAGTGGCCATATTCGCAGAGTTAGCTATACGAGGACATAAGCTTTACCTTCCATGTAGTTTATTAAAGCTAAAATATAGTAAACATTCTCGATATTTGAACTTCTTTCAGTGTCGATTCTCCATGTCTTCCTTTTGCAAGAAAAATTATGGACACGTTTTATGGTGTGCATTTATGTATGTTAGGACATTCTTGGATTCCATAGGCAGGCTAAGTGATCCGTAGGATCTTTTAATGACTTATGGTTGAGTTTTAATTTTGCATGCGTTAATTAACCATTTGAGAAAACTTAGTGAAGAATGAGGAAAGAAGAGGAATTATAACAGCCATATACACATATGCAGATCTGAAATGAAAT
>SNQJ01S0031645.1:114492-145937 GCA_010110895.2 Picea sitchensis
CAAATATCAATATAGCATAGAAAAACATCAGAATAAGTACTCAATGCCTTGAAAAAGAGAGAAATTCAGATAATAAGCCTCTTTGAGGGGGAAACCTCCTTATTCCCACGTAAATGTACAATTCCAAGATGATTCCAAATGAAAATGTCTCCTTGGTATATATAGGAGACTAGGAGGTATTATTACAACTAATGGAATAAAGCTGACATAAATAAAATAACATTACTAATGTAATATGCCCCAATTAAGGGGTAATGAGCCAATATTAGGGCTTAACAGCCTATCATCCTAAGTCGGATGGGCAGACAGAGCGAATGAATCGAGTGATAGAAGACATACTAAGGATGTATGTGATGGACAAACCATTGAAATGGGAAGACTACCTACACTTGGTAGAATTCGCCTACAACAATGGGTATCAAGCATCATTGAAAATGAGCCCATTTGAAGCACTTTACGGCAGAAAGTACAACACTCTAGTAAGCTAGGATAATCCAGCTGATAGAGTAGTAGTTGGGCCAGAATTGCTCAAGGAAATGGAAGAACAGATGCTAAAAATTAAGCAGAATTTGAAAGTTGCCCAAGACAAGCAGAAAAGTTATGTTGATAAAAACAGAACCCACAGAGATTTTAAAGTGGGTGATCATGTTTTTCTGAAAGTAAAAGCCAATAGAAGTTCCCTGAAGTTGGGAAACTGTTCCAGTTGCATACATGCTTGCATTACCTGCATCCATGACTATACATAATTTGTTTCATGTTTCATTGCTTAAGAAATATATCCCTGATCCTAATCATGTGATTGATTGGAATGTGATCCAGGTGGAACAAGAAGGTGTCCTGTAAGTGCATCATGTACGCATATTGGACAGGAAAAGAAAACAACTCCAGAATCGAGCCATAGGACTTGTAAAGGTCCAGTGGACCTGGTACGGTCCTAAGGACGCGACGTGGGAACATGAAGATGCTATGCAGGTAGAATACTCGCATCTTTTTGAAGATTTTGGAAATCTTGCTGATGATTGTGTGAAGGTTGCACTGAGGACAGTGAAAAATTAAGGTGAGGGGATTGTAATACCCTAAGGACGTGCCCCAATTTCATTATGAATTGTAATTATGTTTTATAGGCTCGTGAGCCAAGTTAATATAAGTTGGTGGGGATTATGCGTATATTAGGCCAGAGAGCCTAAGTGCTGAAGGCCAAGAGCCTGATATGGTACATGTAATGATGCACATTATTAATATAAAAACATCTCTGTGTGTGGACCGAACACGATGAATGAGTGATGGGGGACTAAGCTTCCACAAATCCTGGATAAGGGAGAGGGGGCTGAAAGGTTGGAAGAAAGGCAAATCTTAGGAGCTTAAGTCCTTAAGAATAATGTTTTATTATTATTCCAAAGCCATGTGAATTATGTTTTATCCTAAGTCCTTGGGAGGACAGGTGACTTCCAAGTGAGGAGGAGCGTGCTTCATGGGTGACATGTGTCAACCCAGACACATGCAATTTAACCCAAGAAATGAACCGTGTTGGGGGTTCAATCTCCCATTCTCCATCTTCCGTCTGAACGGGCGGATGTCCTTGATTGACCTCTGTTTTGGTGTTTGTTCTGGGGATCCTTTACCTGAATTGTGAAGTCTCTGCGTGGGATCTTTGTACACCCTCATGCATCCCCAAAATCAAAACCGTGAATCCGTCCTGTGTTGCATGGTTGAGAAACCCAAAATTGCCTGAGTCGTGTTGTGCCATCCTAGTGGGTTGTTGTGGCCGCGCAGTTCCTGACTATGTGAGTCTGATTCCATTGACTGTGCGTTGTCGAGCCTTTTTGTTGTGTCCTCACTGTGCTAGAATTGGTCAAAAGAACAGGTTGCCAGACCTATGAGAAACTCTCTCCAAGTGAGAGAGTGCGCGGAGGAAGTGAGAACTCCTGGAAGGGGTCCGGTAGATGCCGCAGAGCTCAGAGACTTTCGGTCTAGTCTGTTGTTGAAGCCCAAGGCAAGGGAGGTTAACAGCCAAAGGACTGTCCAGGTGATAGTGAAGGTGTATACTCCTGGGGTGGGACATGCATGTGGGGAACGAGGGTCTGTGTGCAATGGGCGTAAGTGACTCCTGGGAGAGAATCCTTCCTCTGTAACTATGTGTATTCTCGTTGACCTTGCCTAATCTA
This sequence comes from Picea sitchensis, assembly GCA_010110895.2. Taxonomy (NCBI): domain Eukaryota; kingdom Viridiplantae; phylum Streptophyta; class Pinopsida; order Pinales; family Pinaceae; genus Picea; species Picea sitchensis. The sequence continues at coordinate 116,658 of SNQJ01S0031645.1, forward strand.
GGATTCCCTGTCCCGGTGGAGCTTAGTCCTAGCTCGGGGGTGACCTACTGCTGAGAGTGATGAGAAAGACGGTTTAAGGCTGGGAGGTTCGTGGAAGGTCTGCATGCAGTTGGTGGTGTTACCATCATTCCAAAAGATAAGTATCATCTTGTGCTTAATTATATGTTATCATGTATTCTATTGTGCACATGAATTATTGTTAATGTTTCTTGATGATGTATGTTAGCAGTAATTATGTACTTACTCTGTGTAAAGTCATTTATCTTCATTTAAATGCATATTATATAAGTGTTAATCCACAGTAGCATTGCCTGGTCTTTGTTGGGCCAGGGATGTTACATACGAGGTCACACAAACGAAGAAGATGGTTGTGAGACCACATAAGCATATGATCCCTTGTGCTCATTTACATATGGGGCTCTTCTCATGGCATTTCAATGTGGAATTATGTGGTGGGTTAATCAATTTGGGACTATCACGGCGGGGAGACCCTCAAATTCATGCACAATAGAGGTAGTTTGGTGGAGTCGAGGCATAGTTCAATGGGATGTGGAGTTATGTATGCACACAAGATTATAGAAGAAGGGTATTTTTTGTAGTGGTGTTAATTGGTGGCAAACATGGGAGGTTGGAATCTTGAGGTCACTCTAACATCGCACTTCTTTGGTTCTTATTTCCAAATATTGTTGGTCTATTTTTTTGCAACATGGTAGCTTTGGATTTTAGATTTAATGGAATAGAGGGGCTATCCCTTCATCCACCTCATGGAAAAAGAAACAATGTGACATGATCTTTATTCCTAGAATGTGATAAATTTGTTTGCGTGGATGAAAATGGCAGGTGAAGACCTTTGTGAGTTCAAGAAGATATTGTGCATGCATGAGGAGGTTACCCAAGTCAATGGCACTGCCATTCTGGCTCTTTCCTATAAGGTGGCAGAGTTGGAGCACTCTTGTGATACTCAAAGTGTCAACCAAATGAACCTTCTTGTCACCCAAAAGTGTCGAATTGATACTTTGGAAGTAGAATGTAGCAGGTTCAAGTATTAGTTGCATCGTAGCGGATGGAGAACCTCTCCATCTCTATTCATGGAGGGGGAAATGAGGCACAAACAATCTTTCAAAATTAGGTATCAATAGAAATTGAAGGTGTAGGAATCCATTACACTAGTGAGGAGTGGGAAGATCGGGGCAGTGTGCAAGTTTAAAACAATATGAATATTTTTTAGAGTTAGTTGTATTTTGGATATGCTTTTTAGGCAAACAACATGTAGGAACACTTGCAACTTTTGTCTCGTGCATCTTTTTTTGTCAATAGATTTAATTACAAAAATCCAAAAACAATACATGTACTAGCTATTAGCCTGAACACAACAATTTTTTATATAATTTAATACAATTTCAGAAGGTTTAAAAACAATTATATTTAAAAGGAATAAAAACAGTATAAATACCCTACCTCTCTAGATTTAAACTTGTGAACTCCTAGGAGGAAACACATTTTCTTAACCATTAAATCCACTCAAGATGTATATATATGGAGAAAAACTATTTTACAATATAGGAATACAACATATATAAGATTTTATAAATTAAAATAAAAAATTAATATAAAAAAAACTTTATAACAAATTTATTTTAAATTCTAATTCTAAAATATCTAATTAAATCAAGGTGTATATATATGGAGAAAAACTATTTTACAATATAAGAATACAACATATATAAGATTTTATAAATTAAAATAGAAAAAATTAATATAAACTTTTTTGTATAACAAATTTATTTTAAATTCTAATTCTAAAATATCTAATTAAATATAATGAAAATGAAAAATTAAAATTAATTTATTAAAATAATGACTTAGTTAAAATAATCAAATGAATTATGGTTAACAATAGATATGAAGAATGATTTGACCACGATAGCCTCGTGTTCATTATAGTTATTTTCATTTTTCTTCATCACTTAATTTTTCAATTGATTATATGGAAAATCTTGTGTTTTGGTCGTCTCTATGGCTTTTCCTCCTAACATATATTTGCCAAGATCGTGACGGATCCTATTATATTGATAACTTCATGGGTCAAATTGAAGGTTGCAAAATTGGATGGCAGCGAACCAAATCACATTAAATATAATCCAAGGTTTTTAATTTCAACAACAACGTACCAAATCAAACCAAATAATTTACTAAATATCCGTACATTGGGCCCAATTCGGTAACTATGTCTTGAACTATTGACTCGCGAGGCTATAAAGTGACAAAAATCAATAGATTTTTTCATTGGTTCAATGAAGTGCGTGCACCACTTAGCATGTGTAAGTCAAATTCTAATACATGTAAGTCAATGATTAGGATGATCATTCTTCATTTTACTTAGCTTGTGTGTACATTAAGTATTTACTCATAGTAAAAATTCTGAGTTGCATAGGCCTCGACTTCCATGGTGGCAAGTCGGTAGGTATAATCTAGGTGTCCTATTAGTTGCTGGTTGGTGCCTTAGTCATGGTCTTAGCCACAGGTCTTGAGTTTTTATGGTAGGATTTATGTATCTGTGGAAGTAGTTGGGCTGACAGAAGTAGTTATGGAACAATCCTCTAATATCTGGGTTCTGTCAACTCACCATTGTTTAAGTCGCTTACCTCATGATTATCAACACCTCTGATGGGACTCGCTGGTTTTTTGGAGTTTTTTGTTACATTTACTGGAGTTATAGGGGCTTTCAAGTGCCCTCCATAATGGACCATGATGTCAACGCACTCATTAGTGCGGCTGACGAGGTGCATTAGGAGGAGGAGGGATTATTTACTTCGTTGGATGAGTTCAAAGTAGTTAATACCAAAATCCATCACCCTGGGCAGTGTAATGAAGGTGACTTGACTATGGGAGAACCCTTTTTCACCTCCCTGAGTGACTCTGGTCATAAGCGGAGTTCTACCTTACAACAGGGCATTGTGCATGACTCAGTGGCTACAGTTTTAGAGGATTCTTTAGCTCCCCGTTCAAAGGTTCAAGCCCGGGTTTCGTATGGTCGTGCTTCGGGTACCGACAACGGGTTTTTATATTTTCAAAGGAATGTAGAGGATAAGGACGGTCGAAGAAACCACAGAGCAAAACCCTATTCTCGTTCCGTAAAAGTTTGGAAGCAAAAAAAAACTAAATGTAAGTTAGTTCTTGGGATGGACATCGACTTAGAGGAGTCGTGTACACTATCGCTTTGTGCCCTGGTGGGTAGGATAACCTATAGGTCAAGGTGTACAACAGTCTTGGAGGAGTGGATGAAGATAAATTGGATCCCGTTATTGGGTTACTGTCCGGAGCTGCTTTCATTGCCTAGAGGATGGTTGGGCTTTATCTTTAAAAACCCTGAAGATTTTAAGAAGGTATTGAATACCTTTTGGAGTTTTGACAGAGGAAGCCTAATGCTAAAGCGACGGAAACTAAGTTTTAACCCATCCGCTGAATATTTCAGTTTTAGACACATCTGGGTGCTCCTCCCGAGTTTTCCACTACAAATGTGGAATATAAAAGAAATGGAAGTGTTTGGGAACTCCATTGGGCGCTTCCTAAAAATTGAGGAAGAGGACCTCCACTCAACGAATAAGAAAATGGCAAAAATCTTAGTTGAAATTGATATCCATGGAGGTCTCTTGGATGTATTGGAGATAGAATGGCGTGGTTTCCTTTTTGTTCAATGCCTGGACTATTTGGGGCTGCCTTTTCGTTGTACATTCTGTAGGAAGACTGGGCACCTCCGGAAGGAATGTACACAGATTTATGGCTCTTTGCCAGATGAGGAGGAAACAACAAATACAATGGGTGATTATGTGACACCTTTGGAGGAAGAAGAAACTCCTTTAAATTATCCAGGTATAAATGATATGGAAAGCTCTCCATCCAAGGACACTTCACTCACGGTTTTTGACTCAGCCAAGAAAGTTAGTGTTGTATCTTCTGAGCCGGTTCCCCATGAAGAGAAGACCCATCAACCTTCAATAGTTGAACCTACTTTGGGTTCTTCCCAAGTTCCAAGTTATACTGAGTCTGAACTTAGAGATAATGTTTTAGACAATCTTCTCACTGATCTTATTCCATCCGGGCACATGCTCAAAAAACCTTTACCGCTTCCCATTTTTTTCTGGAACTTCACCTGTGGTGGGGCAGACAACCACTGGCTCTACTTCTGACAGTCAAGGGATGACGATCACTTCATATGCAAACCCTGCGTGGTCGAGAGGCTTGGGGTTCAAAGTTTCTCCTTTAAAAACACGTAGTGCTCGTAGGAAGGCGGAAACTGCAAACAACCCTTTCCCTACGGCAACAACTACTTATGATCTCGGGGTGCTTAGAGGATTAAAAGCCCTAGCAAGGGCTAAGATATGATTATTGTCTCCCTTAATGTTAGAGGGGTGGGGGGGACCCCTGAAACAAAACTCCTTGAGAAGACTGTTACATATTACTTCCCCAAGTATCATTCTATTATAGGAAACTTTGGTATCGAAGGAAAAGGCAAGATCCTTTATCCATAAGCTAAGACCCGATTGGTTGACTTGCGTTGTGAGTACAATGGGGACATCTGGTGGCTTACTTGCATCTTGGGATCCCAACTTTTTTACTTTTGACCCCTTTCTAAGTACTAGTGGTATTCTTTTGACAGGGCACTCCGATGAGGACAAAAGAAAGCTTTCGATTCTGAATGTCTATGGACCATGTCAGAATAGGAAGGATTTTTGGGCTTCGGTGGAGGCCTCAGGGCTGTTAGCACAAAAGGATCTGATTTTAGCAGGGGACTTATATTTCACAAGCTCCCCTGTGGAGATATGGGGGCAGAAAGAAACTTGTGATCCTTTATTTGGCTACTTTAAGTCACTTTTTCATAAGCATTCCCTCATTGATGTGATTCTGGCAGAGACAGTGCCAACCTGGAAAAATGGTCGAGCTACTGTAGACAATATTTCAAAGAGACTGGACATGTTTTTTTATTGTAGAGGAGATTTTAGCAACAACTCAAAGGTACAAGTCTTAGGTGCAATATCCCTTTCTATCGGATCATGCTCTGATTTGCCTTGAACTTGGACATGGTTTCCCTAAAGTTTCTTATCCCTTCAAATTTAATCTGGGATGGATAAGAGAGGATAGCTTCGCCACATTGGTTAAGGACACCTAGCAGGATTATGATTTGAACAACATTTTAGATGCACAAAGGAGATTAGTGGCAAAATTGTCTAAGTTAAAATGTTGTGTTAAATTTTGGGCAAAGGATAAACATCTTCGGGACACAAAAGACCTTAGAGAGATTGAAGAGACTTTGGCTTTTAAATATGAACAAATGTTTAAAGTTACAACTGATGGACAATTTGATGAATTGGTGATAAATCTTGAAAAAGCAAGGAAGAGTCTATTGCTGGCAGATGAAGAACAATGGCACCAGAAAAGCCATGCAATCTGGATCAAATGTGGTGACAAGAACACAAAATTCTTCCACAATTTTGCGAGTTTTAGGTGAAACAAAAAATTCATTTGGGAGGTGCAGGATGATTCTGGTGCTACTCATTCGGGACAGGAAGCCATTAAGTCAAAAGCAACAAAGTTTTACAAATCCTTCTACAATGACTCGGGCCAAACGTCCATTATAATTCAAATCAATTCTATTAGACTATTTCTGACTTTTGTTAGTGATGAGGACAAGAGACTTTTGGAACAAGCTGCAACAAAGGAGGAACTTCTAGGAATTCTTAGAGGTTTTGCAAAGGACAAAAGTCCCGGACCTGACGGATGGACAATAGAGTTCTTCTTATCCTTCTTTGAACTTGTCGGTTAGGATCTGTTAGATTATGTGGAGGATTCCAGGGTTCAAGGGAAGGTAATCAATCCGATCAACTCTACTTTTATTGCACTGATCCCAAAAGGAAACAAACCAAATGGATTCATGGATTTTAGGCCGATAGCTCTATGTAACTTATGCTACAAGATCATTGCCTAGGTGATTGCTAAGAGATTAAGACCGATTTTATCCAGAGATTTATCTATGGATCAATTGGGCTTCCTTAAAGGAGGACAAATCCTAGATGCTATCGGGATTGCTGAAGAATGTTTACATAGCATCAAAAGTAAGAAATTGAAATCCATCATTCTTAAACCTGATTTGAAAAAATCCTATGATTGCACAGATTTGGGTTATTTGAGATTAATTTTTCTGCAAAGTGGATTCAGGATCCCCACCACAAACTGGATAATGGTGTGTGTCTCTTCCACCAATTACACAATTCTGATTAATGGCGAGCCCACAAATTTCTTTAACTGCAAAAAAGGCCTTCGATAGGGTTGTCATATGTTGCCCCTCCTCTTCATTTTGATGATGGAAGGTCTCAGTTTGGCGCTCAACAAAGCAAAAGATGAAGGTCTCATTACTGGTTTAAAGGTCTCTAGGATGCTAAATATTCTACATCTCCTCTTTGTAGATGACATTCTGATATTGTCTAGAGCATCTCTTTATGAGTGGAAGGTTATCTAGGGAATTCTCCAGGACTTTTGCAAGGCATTAAGGATGATCATTAATGATCATAAGTCTACTATTCTTCATTGAGGAGTTAACACAGATACACTAAATGCTATTAAGGATGTTTTAACCTTTCCAAGTAAGGACTTGGCACTTGGTTTTAATTATTTGGGCTATTTTTTAAACTTGATAACTACAAAGTTGTTGACTGGAAATGGTTAATCATCAAATTCGAGGCTCGGATAAAGCATTGGTGTATTAAGTTGTTGTCTTTGGGTGGTCGTTTAGTGCTTCTTAAGGCAGTTTTGGAGACTCAACCAGTATATTGGTTAGCCCTGGCTCATGTTCCAATTTTTGTTCTTAATACAATTCGTAATATTTGTTTTTCTTTCTTGTGGTCAGGTATTAATAACAAGAAGAAGTATCATCTGTGTAGTTAGACAACGATCGCCAAACCCAAATCATATGGTGGCTGGGGGCTTCGTAACATCTTTATTTTCAGCAGATCCTTGGAAACAAATACTTTGTGGAGAGCTATTATGGAGATGGGGATTTGGCAGAGTGTCCTCAAAGAAAAATATTTTCCACACTTCCCAGTTTGGACGTGGCTCCGTTAAGTGGATATGATCCACCATACGGGATCCCAAACATGGAAGAATTTATGTAATACCTTACCTATTATTTTTCGATGGTTGGCATGGAAACCCGACATAGGTCATTCAATCATAGTCAGTAAATATATGATCCTGGGCTTAGGACATGATTCCTTACTATCTCAGGAGCTAGTGGAAAGGCTGAATCAAAAAGGCATTTACTTCTTACATTAAGCATCAAGCCATGCCATTGAGGTATCAACAGGTAAGAGCTGATTATGTAGTGAAGATTTGGACATGCCAAATATACTTTCTGAAGAATGAGACTGTTATAAGGCACACTTGGCATAATCGGGTATATCCTTAAACAATAAGCCAGATGATCTGATCTAGATAGGAGGAGATATGTCAGGTTTCATCTATGTGAAGAACATTTATGAAGCTCTGTCGAATCTACTATGGAAGAAAAAACAGGGAGGATGGCGGAAGCAGTTATGGAATTGGGAATGCCCAATGAAGATAAAATTATTTAGCTGGTTATTAGCAGAAGACAAAAGTTTATCCTAGAAAAATCTTCAAAAGCGTGGCTAGAAGGGTCCAGGCATATGAAATATGTGTAAAACCCACGGTGAATCTACCAAACATCTTTTTTTTAAATGCCCTTTTACTAGGTCAGTTTTGGAGGAGCTTAAAAAGACTATGAAACTGGAAAAAGGATGGAATGGTATTTCAGTGGCTGACTCCTTCAAAAACTGGACTGTGCAGAATCATAGTCTGAATTTTCTCCCAACATTTGTTTGTTGGTTCATATGGGAAGATAGGAACAAGACACTTTTTGAAGGTTCGTGCCCCTCAGTTTACAGAGTAGTCTACTTATCTCGATGTGCATCGGAACACTCTTGGAAACTGCATAAAGAAAGAAACCCTCGGATATTGGTCCCTTCTTTTCCAATTGATAAACCATTAGCATGGTTCGACGGGGCACCTCAGAACAATGGAAACATAAGTGGGGTCGGGGGAATCATTAAGATAGATGCCTTAAAAGAATAGAGATGGACATTGAATTGTGGATGTGGATCCAACACGAGAGTTGAGCTCCTAGGTGCATGGTCTACCTTAGTGCTTCCAGCAAGACTTTCAGTTTATGATATTCATATCATGGGCCACTCAAAGATAGTCATTGAATGGCTAAAGGAGGATGGTGAACTCAGAGTTGCAAATCTTGAAGCGTGGAAAGAAAGAATTGTAGATATATGTTCACATTTCAGATCCATTACTTTTGAGCACATTTATCGGGAGATGAATAAAGAAGCTAACTATCAATCTAAATAGGCCTTCTTTAGTACCCAAGGGAAGATTACATACACTCTTTGGATGGAAGGCCACATGGGCCCAACACAGTTCATATCTCTTTAACTTGTCCAAGAAGGTCATAGTATCGAAGGGTTTTTTGAGATTATCTCCTTCGCATGTATATGTTGATGCTAGACAGTTATAGACTATTGATTTTTGTATCTATTAGTCTGAAATATAGGCATTATGACACAGTCCCATTTTGTTTTTTGAATGGATTGTCACTCTTTTTGCTTAATGAATGGACATAGAGATCTCTTTCTCTGTCAGTAAAGAAAAGACAATGTAAAAATATTATATTATGTTTAATATAATGGGAAATTTTCATTTGGAAAAAAAAGGTCAATGATTAGGTGTAGATAGATTATAAATGGATGTGTAAAAGCCTATTTATACCTTTATATATGAATATAAAAGTGGCAAATACCTTACTAGATTCATTAGAACCTATTTGTCTTTTTTAAAATTAGCATAAATATTTTTAAGGTCCATGTGATAGTATAAGATATATGTCCACTTGACGTTATTTTAAATGGAGTTTTTCAAAGTTGGAGGCATTAATTTTGGTAGAAATTTAAGTTGTAGGTTAAAGCTTCTACGAAATGTGAATTTTTTCAGGAGACATTTGCCTAAAATCTGGTGAGAAATTCTTAGATTCGTAGATTTAAGTGATTATTTCTGTAAAATCCGAATGGCCCAGAGATTTTGTATCCTGCTAAATCCATTTCTACATTCAGAAAATGGATTTTGAACAACATAAAATAATGATTCGTGTAAATTTATATAACCATTTTGTAGAACAACTAGACAACACCAAAATTTAATTATATAACAAATTATACTAAACTTTATTAAAAAAATTTAAATTAATATATATTACATTTTATATTAGAATTTCAAAAAAATCTTTAAGCAACCTAGACCTATATACTTTTAAAACTAATTTATTTATTAAACACTATCAAATCATTTTAAATAATACATATAGTAGGCCTAGCATCAATCGATGATAAACCTCAGAGAGCAAGTTGGGTTCCCAGTGATAGGAATATATGGAAATAGCAACATTATAAATCAAGTTTTGCTCCTAGTGATAAGAATGTAAGGAAATAGCGTCGTCATCTTGTTGGTAGGGTTTAAGGGCCACACTAGAGCCACTATGTTTTTATATTCAACAATACTCCCATTCCCACTTTGACTTCAAGAAATGAAACCAACATAACACAACACACTAATGGAGGCCCTTCTGGTCTATGTGCTTATCTTTTCCACGTCAACAACACTAGTGGAGAAATAATTAAGTCTAGGGTGTTGGGATTTGGTGACAACTTCTTCACCCCCTGATGCTATTTGTAAGAAATATGTTGTTGATTTATGCACTAAGACTAATGATTGAGTTGTTTCTCTCATCTTTGAAAAACATACTACAAGTATTGGGTCCCGAATGCTCAACAAGATGGGATATACCAGAGGACTTGGGAAGAATGGACAAGGTATTGTTGTTCCTATTACACCTAAGATGAAGTCACCAAGAACACGTCTTGGCTATGATAATGTTGTTTCCTCCCTTCCTACACATGGCCTTACTGCAACCAAGGAAGTTTTATTTTTTGTTGGTGGTTTTCAGACTCGTCTTCCATAAGAGAAACCTATTGCCTAACAAATTGATGATTTGGTTGTTCCTAACATGCCAAAATATGAGGATATTGTTATTGATGAGATTGTTGTTGATATGTCAGGTTGTTATACTCTTGAGAATACTCTATAACTTGATCCATACTCTTCTGATAAGCCAACACATAACTTATTCCCTACCATCATACTCACCATAAAAAATGAAGGAATGGCAATCATGATTTTAGATATTTGCAGGAGAGACATTAAAAATAGAACCGTGGACCAGTACCGACTACCAAGATATACCATGGTTGGATTTATTATTGGTCATGGGAGAATCTATTAAGATGATTGAGGAATTTATACCATCGTGTATCATCAATTGTATGGTCATGCAACATTGTTCTTCATTCCTAATTACTTTAGAAGTGGTCGACTGAGGGTCAACCAAACATGACAGTCGACTAGAGTTTGACTGGGATATTGGTCGACTTAGGTTCGACCAAAGATAACAGACGACTAGATTTTTTTGATTACGTATTTGTCGATTGTTTTTTGACTCATTGGTTTTCGTTGATTGTTGTTTTCGATGAGCATTGTTGCTACTCCTGATTGATCCCTTAGTTATGTTTAAGGGGGGGAGTAATTGATTTTTTTATGTGTAAACCCAATTGATTTCTTGTTGACTCGACTATTTTGATTATACTTAGACTTGCTGAGACCAACCAAACCATGTTCGACTATGTTGTTGGAATACATAGATTTTTTGGATGCATAGAATGTTTGCATTGATAGAGACAGTTGGATTGATAGAGAATAATTATCTTGGTTTGTTTCTAGTCTAGTTGACTGATTGACTGGGTTGTGTTGTCTTGTTGTCTAGTCAACTAATCAAATGGAACTATGTTTGGACAGTCGTTTTGCAACTAGTTTGCAATATATGAATAACTCTTTTCATTGATCAGTGTTGATGTTGACAATATTCATACTTCTTCTAGAAGTGTTGTTTTACTGTATTTTGATCATTTTTTGTTATTCATACTTCTTCTAGAAGTGTTGTTTTACTGTATTTTGATCATTTTTTGTAGGGCAAGTTAGAACAAATTGGGGGTGTTGGAATATTGGGTTCCATCATAAACATCACCTTTTCGGTTAATGGATTTGAACAATTCTTTGGGTGGACGTTTGACTAAACAATTGGTTGAGTGTTTCCACCTCAGATCCTAGATCCACTTTTTATGAACAGGTGCAACGAAATCCATCCTGTGATTGTTGGTTTATTCCATGACCAGAACCTATTTATAGATGATCCTTATGGATCGGTCTATCATCATCGAGATAAATCTCTTTTTTCTCTCATGGAGCATGTTTGTGCTTCAGCGCAATGGTGTCTTTAGACACCACCACTTCCTTCAGATCTCTTGTTCTCCTATGTGGTTATTCTCCCATCCCTACAATTCAGGATCTCATATTAATCGACATTGATACCATCAATGGTCTCCTTACCTAGGACAACAAAAGAGGTCACACTTAGCAAATAGCTTTTCAACTGGACAAATTCCTTACTTCGGAGTATCTCATGCTTTGGGGGTTTCAAATGGAGGAAAGTATCCTTCCAACCATCGGTTTTGATCATTGGCCCATTTGTCTCATCATTGATGTCCAAAATATCTCCTGCAAACGACCTTTCAAATTCAAAAATTTATGGCTATCTCATCCATATTTCCAGAATAACATTCAAAAGTGGTGGTTGGAAGATGATATTGTGCAGGGCACTCTAATATACTGCTTCCAACAATGTCTTAAATCTATGAAGTTGTACCTCAAGTCTTGGAACAAATAGGTCTATGGTAACATTTTTCAAGACATGAAGCAACTAGAATCACAAATGGCATACCTACATCAACAAGCAATCCTACATTGATGGATCGAGGATCTCTCCAATTAAGAAAAACAACTCACTAATCAAATAGAGGAAATAAATTATCGGGAAGAAATCTTATGGAAGCAGAAATCCATAACTCACTGGATCAAAGGGGGGGAACACAACACAACACTTTTCCATAGGCCAATGATTCATCATAAGCATGCCAACCGCATCACTCAACTAAAATCACCTCAAGGTAACAAAATCACCTCCCACCAAGACATTAGTCATGATCTAGTCTCTTTGTTTATCACTTTTTTAATAGAACCCCAACCTAATAGATCTGATGCCATCCTTTCTATTACCTGCCACATCTTTAAACATGTCACTATCAATTACAACAAATTCCTTTTGCGCCCAATCTCCTTGATAGAGGTGGAAGAAGAAATCATGAGTATGGCCCTTGTCAAATCGCTAGGACTTGATGGTTTCACCTCTAATTTTTTTCATCACTGTTGGCCAGTTGTCAAATTAGATGTTTGTGCTCTTGTTGCAGAATCTCAAATAATTTTGGGAATCCTTCCTACTCACAATGCCACATTCATCTTCCTCATTCCTAAGGAAGCACAAGCAACCAACCCTTCCCAATTTCTTCCCATTGCCTTATGCAATGTTATTTACAATATTATCACCAAATTCCTGGCCTCACACCTCAAACCTCTTATGTATCTTCTAGTAGGGCTTGAGCAGTATGATATGTAGAAGGTGGTCGAATCCTTGAAAGTGTAATTCTAGCTAACGAGGTGGTCCACTCCATGAAGTCTACTAAAACTTGAGGAATGTTGATTAAAGTTGACATATCCAAAGCTTTTGACAAGCGCAATTGGAAATACATAAAGGAGATTCTTCTAGCTTTTGGCTTTCATACCTCTTGGGTAAATTGGGTTATACAACTCATTTCTTCTAAAAAAAATTCCATCCTCATCAATGCCTCTCCCTTGCCCCCCTTTCGACCCTCCTACGACATTCGTCAAGGTGATCCCCTCTCCCATTTTCTTTTTATTCTTATGGAGGAAGGACTTGGTCATAACATTAAGGAAGCAATTCTCTCCTAGTGTCTTCAAGGTCTTTCCCTTCATAATTCCCCCTCTCCCTTGTCTCATAATCAGTTCGTGGATGAAACTATGTTAATGGGGATTCCTTCTGCAAAAGAGGCCATATCCTTTAAAAATATTTTGGATGACTTCATGGAAGCCTCCAACACCTCCACCAATCACCCCAAATCCCCAATTTTCTTCTTCAATATGCCTCTTCATGTTTAATTCCATGTCTCCCACATGTTAGGTTTTTCTAGGAGCTCCCTTCCATCCAAATACCTTGGTGCCCCTTTCTTGGAAACTATTGTCCGAAATTGTTCCTGGGAATACCTTCTCTCCCTCCTCAAGAAAAATCTCACTAGCTTGGGCCCACATGACTTTTGACGCTTCATCTCGCGGGGGTTAGGATTTTGGATGTCTATAAGGGTTTTGGAATTCATGTTTATTGTAAAAATGAATTTAGAGCCTCATTTTACTCATGTTCTTGCAAATGAGCGCAACTGTCACATATGTTCTCAAAGATAAGCCACCACCATTCTAGCAAGATTGTTTTCAGTCTGCATTTTACAGTTTCAACATATTTCTTTATTGAATAGAAGCTAGTTTTATTGTATCTATGTTATTGTTCATTGTGTCTCTGTGTTAATAGTAATAATAATCTGTGTTCATTTCATTATGCTCATAAAATATGGATCTGTGGTATCCGAGCGGTCTACTCCTTGTCATTCTTAGTGTATATCCCCAACAAGGTTAGGGTACAAAGAATTGGGTCTCAAGCTTATTTCTCTTGAGGAAAAGAGCTCTTGCATGCCCAAGAGACCTTCCATGGCAGGAAAAAAGAAAGGCGACATGAAATGAGATCCTTTCAAACTGTTGCTCGAGGAATCCCTCGCGCAACAGAGGAATGAGATGGATAATTTTGCACAAATCCTTAGACGACTGCCAACAAGTGACACATCTTCCTCGAGCGGAGGTGCCTCCTCCTTCAAGGTACAAATAATCTTTGATATTCCTATACTTCAAGATCAGATAGTCGAATATGCTATAGAAAAATGATTGAATCTGCTAAAAGGGTATTTTTTTGTCCATTACTTTTCGAATAGAGAAAATATTACTTTTACACTCCTCAAAGTCATACCCCATGTCAAATATTGGTGGGAGACTTTTTGTGAGCAAAAAGAAACAAAGGAACCCTCATTATTTACAATCACGCTCACCTGGAAGTCCTTCAGGGATGTTATTAAGGAACAATACTACTGTGTTGGAAGTTATGATGACCTGTATACAAAATGGACCACACTGCGACAAGAAAGGGACCAAGTAGTGCCAGAGTTCACAAATATCTTTCATACCTTGCGCATCAAGTTGGGTATAAAATATTTTGAGCGACAACTGGTGCTCAAAAATCGCATTGCTTTGCATAGATAGATCCAGGTAGAAATGGAGTTTTTGGACATCTCATCCTTGGGTTTGGCTTATCGATATGTCATCAAAATCGAGAAAAAACGTAAAGAAAAGACGCGTCAGTTTGGGTCTGGGAACCCCTCACATCAGAAGTAGGGAAAGGGTAGCCCCAACCGATAGAACAAAGGGCATATCAAATATGGATAGCCTCATGACAACCAGTCTAAGCCGCAAAAAAAGAAGGACAATGGAAATATGAAGAAATATACCGGGAAGTGGTGCGAATTCCATAAGAGTCCATGGCATAAAACTATTGATTAGTTCTCAATGCAATCATTGGTGGCCGTGGTGAAAGCCTCTGAATCAGATGCGGGTTTCGACTTTGAGTCAGAGCCATAAAATGGGAGAGAAATAATTGATGCGGAACCTAGTGCCACCATTGCTACCACCAAGATCCACCTCGATGACAGGGATGATTTTAAGGATGGAAATTTATTTTAAAATGTAGAAACCTTGGCGAATCTTACTAATCCTTCATATGCCAACTATAAATTTTTGGCAATATTTTTGTAAAAATATTCAAATTTCTAAGGATTTTATATAGTCTGTGTAAAATTTTGGCGATTTTTAAGGTAAAATAATTTTATCCTATAGAATTTGGGCGAATCATTTTTAGAATAGAGAATCATTTTTTGGGAAAAACGATGGAAAATTAGCCCATGAGAGAAATTTAGCCCTAAAATCATCCCTACTCGATGAACCTGATGATCCAGAGGAAGGTGAGATCCTCTTTCATTCATAGGTGTGGGTGAAAGGCACCCTGCTACACTTCATCATTGATAGCGATAGCCAGAATAACCTCATCTCAGTGGAGTTTGTCAAGTAGTTGGCCCTGCCGACAATGTCGCACCCGTAACCCTAAACCATCGGATGGCTCCGCCAAGGAAGCGATCTTCATGTCAGCCAACAGTGTCACCTATCCTACGACATCAAGCCCTTCAAATATGAAATATTGTGTGATGTTACTCCCCTTGAAGTTTGTGATGTTCTTTTGGGCCAATCGTATTTATGGAAACATCATGTTGTATATGAGTCTAGGCCTCAAAGTGTTATTATTACTTTGGACATGAAATTGTATAGGATACTCGAGGTAGTCCCACCTAGTGTCATTTCCTTGATCTCTGCCAAGGAATGCAGGAAGGTCATCTCTCAGACTGAGAAGTTTGTCTTCTTCATGATTCGCTATCAGAGTGAGTGAAAAATTTCAGCCACATCCATGGCCTCTATGGCCGACCTATCCACGTATCATAAGCAAGTGGATAAGGTCATGGAAGAATACAAAGACATCTTCTCCTCACCTATTGGGGCACCTCTACACTTTCAGGTCAAGCATTCCATTGATCTGACCCTCGATGCATCGCTACCCAATGGGCCATTCTATCGCCACTCTCTGTTAGAAAATGAAAAGATCAAGCGTCAAATCTAAGAACTGCTAAAAAAGGGGCACATCTGACCCAACTCATCACTTTGAAGAATCCCAATCATGCTTATGCAGAAGAAAGACGAGACTTGGCAACTCTGCATTGATTACCGGGCCCTAAATAAAAACACAGTTAGGAATCGGTACCTAATTCCCTGAATCGAAGATCTCCTTGATCAACTCAAGGGGGGGAAATAATTCAGTAAGATTGATATGAAGTTTGGCTACCAGCAGGTCCCAATAGAGAAGACAGATGTATGAAAGACTTCCTTCAAGTCAAAATAAGGTCTTTTTGAATGACTGGTCATGCCCTTTGGTTTGACAAATGCCCCAACAAATTTCATGAGGATAATGGACAATATCTTGCAGCCTTTCACCAATTATTTTGTAGTGGTGTATCTAGATGACATCCTCATCTACAACAAGACTTGGGTGGAACACTTACAACATATTCAACAGGTTCTGCACACTCTGTTGTAGCACAGGCTATATGCCAACTTGGAAAAATTCTCCTTCTGCATGGACAAGGTCCAATACCTAGGATACATTGTTGATGAGCATGGTGTGCATGTGGATCCAACCAAGATCCAGGTCATCCGTGACTGCCTATCCCCAACCACTCTCACTGAGCTTTGGAGCTTCTTAGGTCTTGCCAATTTCTATCGCAGGTTTATGTTGGGATTCTCCCATATTGCATGGGCCCTCAAACAAGTAACCAGGAGTGGTGGTAAGGAAAAAATTTTGTGGGGCCTATCCCAAAAACAAGCGTTTGATGACTTGAATCAACGCTTGTTCTCATCCCTAGTGATTTCATTACCCGACCTGCAACAACCCTTTGAGATCGAGACAGATGCTTCAAACTATTTTGTGGGCACAGTTCTCACTCAACATGGCCACCCCATGACCTATCACAGTGAGACATTATCAGATGTCATCCGTAATTACCCTAATTACATCAAAGAAATGTAATCCAATGTGAAAGGCTACCTCCAGTGGAGGAATTACATTCTCAGGAAGGAGACACTCATCCACACTGATCATACGTCAATGCAGTTCATGTAGACATAAGGAAAATTATAGAATGACTGCCATCATAAGTGGTCCACATACTTGTAACAGTTCCACCTCAACATCAAGTATCAGACAGGAAGTAACAACTATGTCATTGATTTCCTCAACCAACCTCCAGTCATGGAAGTCACCATGGTGCTAGACTCTTACGGCCACGAGACCTCAGAATGGCCCCAAATCTATGAGAAATATCTTGACTTCGCCACCACCTACCAGATGTTGGGTGCAAACACAACTGTCACTAATTTCCATCTTGAGGATGGGTTGTTGTTCCATTTGGGCCATCTTCGCATTCCATCAAGCGAGCGAGTGAAGCTAATTTTGGAATCCCACTATATTTGGGTGGAAGGATACTTCGACGTAAAAAAGGTAGTGGCAGTGTTGCGACAACATTTCTACTGGACGAAACTTCGATAGGATGTCAACAAGTATATCAGGTCCTGCACTACTTGCACTATTTCCAAACCAACCACTAAGAAACAAGGCTCATACACCCCTCTTTCTAATCCTAATAGGCCATGGGAATCCATCTCAATGAACTACATGTCCGGCCTTCCATCCAAAAATCAGTGAAATGAATGTGTTTTTGTGGTTGTTGATCGCTTTTCCAAGATGGCGTTTTTGGTCGCCTGCAAGAGGAGAATCAAAGTAGAGGCCATTCCCAAGCCCTACTTTGAGAGAGTGTGGGTACATTTTGGGATACCAAAAACCATTATCTCATATTGGGATAGTTGGTTCCTCAACACATTCTGGTTGAGCCTCTGGTCACTACTGGACACCAAGATCACCAAATCCACTACCTTCCACCCCCAGATAGATGGCCAAACGGAGGTCGAAAACCAGATGATTGTGCATATCCTTCGCATGTACATTTTCAAGCATCCCCACACATGGGATGAGAATCTTCCTTATGTTCAACACAACTACAACGTATCCATACAAATCTCAACTGGCCACAACCCCTTTCAGGTGGGGTTGGGATTTCAGCCATTGGGTCCCATGGATGTTTTACTACCCCTTGCGGCCACATAGGAAGACTCATCCCATGCTTGAACGAAAGTTGAAAAATCCACCTAGTTCATTGAGTGGATCCAACACATCCTGAAGTAGGTTCAATATATTTTACAGAAGTCCAATGCCAATTACAAGCAGTACCATGATCAACATCGAGTGCCACACAAGTTTCAGATGGGAGACAACGTTTGGTTGCACTTGCAGAAAGAATACCTTACAGGGCCCCATCGGAAGCTTTGCCCACTCCACTATGGAACTTACACCATCACCAAGTTTGTGGGTGACAATTCTTTTGAGATCAACATTCCCCTCTTCCTTGGCTTGCACCCTATGTTCAATGTGGTTCTCCTTCAACCATATTTTCCACCATTATTGGACACCTTAGAGATAGTAGAATAAGCGAAACCAACAAAGCTCAACCATGAATACATGGAACAAGAATCCACAGATCATATTGTGTACACACAGTTTAAGGGCACTTGCCAGTATAGGATCCAACTTTATCGGGTTGTCAAAGAAAGGTAGCTCCTACACCAAGGAAAGTGGCTCACCTAGGGACAAATTTAGCAGAAATTTCCTCATATGATGGGGGAACTCAACGCAATGGATACCATTTATTCCTAAGGGGGGAGTATTGATCCAGGTGGATATTAGTGGCCACCCACCTATTCCAACTAGCTCATCTTGGCAGTTTTTCAGTTTGGCAGTTTGTTTTCCTAGTTTTCAGGTCCTAAACTTCTGGGGTCGTTTTGAGTCCCTAAACAACATTTTAAGGTCTTTCCATATTCAAAATATAGCAGGTGTTATATTTTGAAGCATAATGTGTTGTCCTCGTATATACCTTTCCAACGCGATATCGTGTGCTTAAAATGAAGATCATATGAAAAAATTACAACCCCGGGAAGCTGATGTACCAACTTACTCCAACAGGGTCCAGATGACTTTTTGCGCTTCATCTCCTAGGGCTAGGTTTTTGGATGTCCAAGTTTTTGGAATTCATGTTTATTGTAAAAATTATTTCAGATCCTCATTGTACTCATCTTCTTGAGAATGAGCGCAACTGCCACATATCTTCTCAAAGATAAGACGCCACCATTCTAGCAATATTGTTTTCAGTTTGCATTTTACAATTTCAACATATTTCTTTATTTAATAGAAGCCAATTTTACTGTATCTCTATCATTGTTCATTGTGTCTATGTTTTAATAGTAATAATAATATGTTTTCATTTCATTTTTCTCATAAAATATGGATCACAACTCATCCAAAAAATGGGTGTAGGTGGACTAGAATACCCTCTGCTTTCCAAAATTAAAAGGAGGTCTTGGTTTAAGAGATCCAAAAATTGTCAACAACACCATAGGGGCCTAAATGTGGTGTTGATAGATTCAAAATAAAAGGGGATCTCTAGTGTGAAGTTTGGAAAAACAAGTATGCCCGTAATATAAATCCTACAAACCTCATCAAAATATATGGAACCCAAGAAGGATCCATTATTTGGAATGCATCTTGGTGGAACAAATATTTATTCCAAGACCATAGCTTCTAGGTATTAGAGACTGGAGATCAACTCTTTTTGTGGCTGATTCTTGGCAACAACTACATAAACTTCAAAGCAATATGATATTCCTTACTTTAAAAGAAGGTCTACAAGAGGCTCATGGTAGTAAAGTTCACCATTATTGGCATCAAGACTCAACCTCCACGGAATGGCACTCTTGGTCTCTTAACCCATATCATATTCCTTTCCAAAATTTTCAAGCCCTTGCCTTACTGCAAATTGAACTTATCCTTAGAAGAATCAAATTCTCCCTACTTCAAGACAAGCTCCAATGGGGATACCAAGTTGCAGGATGCTTCAATTTAAAATAGGCCTACTCCCTATTGGAAAATCATGCCTCTCTTCCTTCATATGACATCTAAGATAAAATTTGGAAAGCCAACTTGTGGCCAAAAGTCCCAACCTTCCTTTGGTTGGTTTCTCATGGAAAATTTATCATATGGGACCACCTCCTCCATCAATTATTTTTTGGGCCAAACATGTGTACCATGTGTCATAGAGACAATGAATCGACTGAGAAACTCCTGAACACTTGTGACTTCAGTCAGGATATCTGGGACCAGAGATAAATCTCCTTTTGACAATCAAATCAAAAGGTCAACTCCATCCTCCTCACTATCTCTTTGTAGCGACTCCAGGACTTCAAGGAATCTCTTCTAAATCAGATATGGAAACTTTTCCTTGGATTTTCCTTATGGGATATTTGGAAAGAATTTAATCATCGCATTTTCAAAGATAAAGGTCTCTCCATCACCACAGTTTGGACTAAAATCAAGCAAGATATCCTTGAGACAGTTCTTATCGGTAAGACAGATGTGGAAGATCTTAAATGTGATGATTGTGAATGCCTCCTCTGCTTTTTCTGGTTTACCCCTTCTTCCCTCCCTAATCCCTCCTCCCCCTTGAATGCACTGCTTTGAACCTATCCCCCTCACTCTTGGTCTCCTCCTCTGGAAGGTTTAATCAAGCTTAACTTCAATGGTGTTTCTGAGGGAAATCTGGGTTTGGCGGGATTTGGAGGGTGTAGGCAATAGGCCGAAGTGGGAAAGAAAGCATGCACAAAGAAGAATGACAGCTGGAAGAGCAATCTTGAGAAATAAATCGTACAAGAGGAAAGCGACAACTGGTAAGAATCCCAGTACGCGCACATACAAGGAGGAGGCGATAGATGGAAGGAAGCAAATCCCGCATGTAGAGAAGGAAGACCTAATGACAATAGGGTTAGGGTTTTTGTAAGGTTTTTTGTAAATGGTTGAAGATCCCGATAGATATAAATATAGATATAGAGGTATCATAAAAGAGTTTGGTTAGGTTCATTTCACTACCTATGAAGGTTCAATTTTTTTTATGTAATGTTTTTTATTAGAGAACTACTTTTGTAAAGTGATTGAGCTAGAGAGGAGGAGAGAAGGTAGATCTTGAGGATTAGATCACAGGCCGAGGAGCCTGGTGTGGTCTAGTTTGCCTCATAGATATCTTACCGATACAAGGAGAATTGTAAGCGCACGACGCGAGATTATAAAACTACCATAATAAGAGAGCCAAGAGCCAGATCTTTGTGGACGTAGCCCAGGAGGGGGTGAACCACGGTAATACATATGTAATGTGATGAATGCATGCATATATTTGTCATACTTTTATTAGTTAAGCATTGTGTGTAGTGAATGAATGAGTTATTATATTGCTTGGTTAATTATTGTTGGGATATAATGAAAAGATACCACGGAGATCAAAATATAAAAGAGAATAACAATAGTTTGTAATACAAGTTAGAATAAATGGCTCAGAATACAGATCCCATATCCCATACTCAATCCTAGGCTATAAACACCTGAGTCTTACAGTCACCCATTTAAATCTATCTCGGGTGAGACTGCACAATGCATTATGTGTGTTGTGTTGCCTTCTGTTTTTCTAGAGGGGTCGATAGTTTTAGGCTTTGTTGGTAACCTAAAAGACTTGAACCCTGGGTCAACCACGCAGGTAGTAGGAAAGAGTATTTCATGTTAAGCCAACAAATGGTTTTGTTGTTGTGTTAAGAGGAACAAGAGAGGACTGAGTAGATGAGATAGAATGTATAAGAAAAGAATGAGTGAAACCAGAAGATCGTTGAGCCACTAGAAGGGAATGTTGAGACTGTGGAACCTCACGAAAGCATAAATCGAAGGCTGGTTGAGAACTAAAGAGCTAGAGTTTGCCCAGAAAGACAATAGAAACCCTAGCATCACACCTCGTAAATATCTGGATAAATATGTGTTTACAGATTTACACGAAGTCTTTTTCTGTGATTTTCCCCACCTACTGCAGGAGTGGATACTATGGTTGAAAGATAACCATGCGACGAACCGGACCCGACAGCTAGATTGGACCCCAGTACAGGTTGAGAAGTTACAGCAGGTGAACAAAAAATTCACATGTGCAGTCGACTTTTGGTTTGACAGTATTATGGTAGGCTTCATCACAGAGTTTTCAGTCGAAACAACGAATTCATACAGCGCAACAGAGCGAGACTTTCTATGTGGACCCCGCATAAGGTACATTCGATCACTGTATACTTCTATTAAAATACTGTTATATAACAAAGGGGTAATGACAATGGAATCAAACAGCTAGACTTCCCTGCGTGCATGGGGGAAGGGGGGAAAAACTGACAAAGAGAGGATAGATGGACAGAGGTGAGGATAAAGGAAAGAAGTAGGAGGAATTATTGGACCCAATATTGATGGATGACGACCAGCATAAGTGGATCTTGGAGTCATCAGGAACGACGTGTAGCAGAGTACCCTACCAATATAAGGTGAATACCAAGAAGAGAGTTATAGTTGCGAGGGAGGGCTTGGCAAGTGATGAGGAAGAGGTAGAGGATCTTTGAGTTGTGGAGAATATTGAGGAAACCCTGCGCGCAACCTATGAGCGGAAAACAAGAGGCCCTAGAACGAGAGGAGAAGATAGCCATCCTTTCCATATTAATGTCAGTGTGGAACCCATAAACCCATGTGCGACCAATAAACCAAAGAGAACACCATCGTTTAGACAACTGAAGTTCGGAGGAAGTCCGACAACAAGAAGTACATCTACCATAGGAGCAACAACTGGAGAAGCCAGTCCAGGCAGTACTAGTCAAGTATCTACACCGTGCGGTGGAGGTAGCAGTTCAATATTGAGAATGGCAGGACACGATCCCACTATCAGATTACCATAATTTCAAGGAGAAGCAACCAAATACCTTGAGAAGAATTTGTTCATTTGTACAAAGAATTGGGAGGAAAAACAGATCACTCATGAAGATACAAAACTTGCGCATCTAGAAATCACGCTAAGAGACTGTGCACTAGACTGGTACATGAGTCTAGACACAAACAGTGCCCTTGGGATGACGAGGACACTGGCAGATATTAAGAATCTACTGATTAACGAGTTCAAGAAGACGAGCTTAAAGGATCAGTACATGAATGAGATGATCGAGATAAGACAAAAACCAGGAGAGTATATATGAGAGATTGACCAGATATTTAAGCGACTAAAGGGGAAGCTAAAATACCTTATCATCGAGATGCAACACCGGGACCTGTTTGTCAACTCACTACTCCCACACCTAAAATATTCCTTACGAGAGCATAAGTTTCAGATGCAGACCGAGGCTCTACAGGTAGCTTTGCAGTTGGAAGAGAACCAATACCAACAGACAGACCCAACTATTGAAGAATTGAAGGAGGATTCGAAGAACCTAACATTTCAGTTGAACCAGAATAAGAACAAGGACAAACGAGAAGTGGTTTGGTGCACCACATGTAGGACAGAAGGACACCACAAGAACGAATGTCCAACATTCACGCAGTATATGGAAACATGCATGCCAAACCCGCTACCGCAGGGAGGATTATGGTGTGAAATATGCAAGAAACTGGGTCACGAAGCTTACCACTGTACGATGATGCAGAAGTACCAGACAGTTCCAAAGAATTCTTATTGCACCTTTTGTAAGTCAATGGGCCACGATGACAAATATTGCAGAACTATGGAGCTGATGCGGGAAAGAACATTAGCCGCATACAAGGTACAGGACGAAATGATGACTGGGAAAGCTGCGCCACAGTTCAATCAAGCGTCAACTCCATACAACACTGCGCAACAACAGTACAATACTGTGCAACAACAGTACAATACTGCGCAACAACCATACAGTAATGTACAACTGCAATACAACCCCGCACAACCCCAGTATAATGCCGCACAGTATAATCAGACACCATAGTACAATGCACCGAGAGGTGACCGAGCAGGCTATCGAGGAGGAGGAAGAGCCAGAGGAGGTTTCGGACGTGGCAGAGGACTAGTCACATGTCACAACTATCAACAAATGGGACATTACGCACGGGAATGCCCACTGCCTCCAACGACTTGTATGTATTATTGCGCATCGGATCACATGACAGAGGAATGTTTAACACTGTTAGTAAATATCCAGGAAAAGAGGAACCAAAACAATCATAATGTTCAATGGATTTCAGTCGAAGCAAGGGAGGATGGACGAAACATCAATATAGTCACTCGTGGAGGAACGAAGACAGGAAACGACGTAGTCCGACAGGAACCCGCATAGAACCAATGGGTAAAGAAGAACACCAAACCAAGAAAGCAGTTCGACACACCCAAATAAAAGGAGACTTTTAAGGAAACCATACAAGAGTTTCAGAAGGTGGACACAGTGTCGACTTCCACTGCGCAACCAATCCATAAAGCCCCAGAATATGAAATGCCGCTATCATTGGATCATACCAACGGAATGCCACCCAAGGGACAATAAGTACTCTCAAAGACTTTTTGCAATCATGCATAAAAATGTTAAGTGATCCTTCATCTGTGAAAATATTGCAAAACATCCTAGAAAAATGTAGCAGGGAGATGGAACAAAAGCTAGAACCGAAAATTGTCAGCCATCTACACACAAGAAGAAGAACAAGTAGGGAATTTAGACTGAATGCTAACATTGAGTATTTTAATATGGGAGATATCATACTCAACCTAGGATCCGAAGTGAATGTGCTACCCAAGAGAACTTGGCAATGCATGGGAGAGCCAACATTGGGATAATCAAATGTCCAACCAAAACTAGAAAACCAACATAGAGTCCTACCAATAGGGAGACTGAAAGGAGTAACAATAGATCTTGATGGAGTGCGCACTAAAGTAGACTTTGAAGTCATCGAAATAGTAGATGGCACAACACTGTACCCGACACTACTTGGTCTGGATTGGGTGTTTGACAACCAGACCATAATCAACTTGAAGACAAGAAAAATGACATTTGAATCCAGAGATTACAGGGTCATAACACAACTAGACCCATCAGAAGGGGAGAGGTTCGTAGAACCCACTTGCCTGGACTTAGAGGAGATCAGCTAGTTGTATAGAACAACTGCGCGCGAGGAGGATTACGTAAACCCAACTGTAGACGGGGTACTCAGTTGGCTCAACATTACTTCATGCGCAACATATTTAGACATCGAGCTAGAAAAATGGCAGCAAAGACTACATGAAGTATCCACGAGAAGATGTGCAAGAATAAACCGTGCAGTACGATGGATAGGTATAGAAATCAAAGAACCACCCAGTTTCCACGGACTAAATGATTTGGAAACATTCTTGACATAATATGAATACGAAGTATTAGATAACCAGAGGCTACTAGCACTGGACTTATCACTCAAGGCCACACCCACAAGATGGTGGGGCACACCCAAGGAGACTATCACAAACTGGTACCAATGTAAGTCGTTACTGTGCATAAGGTTTGGCGCAGAACAAACAAACAACAAACAACAGAGATATGAAGGACTAGGGACACCAGTGAAACACTTGGATGAGAGCAAAAGGTTGTGGAAAATGACACCACCAGAGGAATGGCCTCACCACTTCATTCACACATTAGAGGGCATACTAGCGAACTGGTATACAGATCAGGAACTGTGCAAAGGAACTACAACATGGACGACATTGCAACAAAACTTTACCATCACTTTCTCATTCGAGCATGAGAACCCCAACATAGATGAAGCCCTGATATGGATCAGAGGAGTCATATTAATTGAAGAACAGGAAATAGAACTTATTACCGAAGAGCAACAGTGAAATAAGCAGAAAATCAAGGAACTACTGTCATGTTACCATGTACAGGAGGAAGCACCATATGAAGATGACCCGCGAGACATTCAGATTGAAGACGTAGAAGGCGAAAGAGATGTGAAGGGACCACCCATAGAATCTGAAGTTAGTTCTCCACCAATCAAGGTAAATAAATTTAACATCAGAACAACTGAACATCCCAAAATGGCCAGCATTGGAGACTTCTGGGATGAGCCAATAGTAGAAAGCATCACAGAGTTGTTACACGAGTATAGTGACTTGTTTCCTACAACATTTACAAAGATGAAGGGCATAGCAGGAGAACTGGGAGAGATGAAGATACCTCTCAGACCTGAAGCGAGACCGATTAGACAACGACCATATAGACTGAACCCCATATATAAATAGAAATTTAAAGAGGAGATCGATCGGATGCTCAAATCTGGCATAACCGAACCAGTCGATGAATTAGAATGGATAAGACCGATGGTCGTATAGGACAAGAAACAAGGAAGAGGGATCAGGATATATATTGACTTGAGGAAGTTGAATGGTGCATGCCTACATGACCCATTCCCTACACCATTCCTGGATGAAGTGTTAGAGAATGTTGGGCAACATGAAGCTTACTCATTCACTGATGGATTCTCAGGCTACCATCAGATCAAGATAGCACAGGAGGACAGATACAAGACCATGTTTGCGAAGGAATGGGGATCTTACCAATATACAATCATGCCATTTGGATTGAAGAATGCACCAACAATATTCTCTAGAGTGGTTATCACAACATTTAAATAATTCATCCATCAGTTTCTCGAAGTATACCTAGATGAATGGACAGTCTATTGTTTGCTGAAAAACCATGTGGAAGTTTTACAATTGATGCTAAAATGATGCAGACAGTGTCAGATATCACTAAACATAGAGAAATGTATATTTGGGACACCGTTTGGGATACTATTGGGCCTTATAGTATGCAAACAAGGGCTATTGGTTGATCCGACAAACATCGTAGTCATCATTGATTTACCAACACCAAAAACAGTCCGTCAGCTACAAGGGACGTTAGGACACACATGATACTACAGGAAATTCATCAAAGGATATGCGCAGATCACAACACCAATGGAAAAACTTCTAAGAAAGGATACAAAGTACCAATGGAACGATGAGTGTCAACACGGTCTAGATACTCTGAAATAAAAGATGGTCATTGCACCGATATTAGTATTTCGAGACTGGGGAAACACATTCCATGTACATGTAGATGCATCAACGATAGTACTTGGAGCTATCCTGGCACAACCAGGAGCAGGAGACTTGGATCACCCGATAGTGTTCGCAAGTAGAAAACTATCAGACTCAGAACACAATCATAACATGATAGAAAGAGAAGACCTAGATATGGTTTACACACTACAGAAGTTCAGACACTACCTATTGCGAAAAAAAATTAAGATGTTTATAGATCATTGAGCCTTAAAATACCTAGTCAACAAGCCAGTGTTGGGGGGGGAGAATTTGTCGATGGTTACTTCTATTTCAATAATTCGACTTCGAAGTAATATTTAAACCAAGAAAACTCAATGCAAGACCTAACCACCTATCACAGGTCACAAATGGAGAAGAACCCACGAATTTAGAAGACAACTTTTCGGATGCCCAGTTATTCTCAGTATAGATTGTTGATAACTACTTCGTAGATATCATCCAGTACTTGAGCATAGGTACTGCACCACAAGAATATACCACTGCACAGAAGAAGAACCTGGTAGTTTTCTCAGTCGACTATCAACTGATCGCAGGACATCTATATAAAATGGGTGTAGATAGTATTTTACAAAGTTACGTGTTAGAGCATGAACGACCAAGAATTTTAGCAGAATCCCATGAGGGATTGGAAGAAGGACACTATGTAGGAAAAGCTACCGTGCAAGATTACGGTGGCCAACGATTCACAGAGACTCGAAAGAGTACTGTCCGGGATGCGATGTTTGTCAAAGGGTAGGCAAACCCAACAAAAGGGGCGAGATGTCATTACGACCGCAAGTGACATTACAGGCATTTGATACATGGGCAATAGACTTTGTGGGACCAATTAACCCACCGACCAAAATAACAGGGGCAAGATACATCATCACCACGAAGGAATACCTAACAAGGTGGGCGAAAGCCGCACCAGTAAAAGACTGTAGCACAGAGATAGCTGCACACTTCTTATTTGAACAAGTAATTACTAGGTTTGGGTGCCCAAGAGTCTTGATGAGAGACCAAGGAAGGAATTTCATAAATAGCACCATCTGTGCGATGCTCGAGGAGTTTGAAGTTCACCACCAGAAAAACACACCGTACCATCCATAGGTGAATGGCACCGTAGAAGCCTTCAACAAGATTCTAGAGAACGCACTGACAAAGATCTGCAACGTCAACAGAGACGAATGGGACCTCAAAGTACCAGCAGTATTATGGGCATATAGGATGATATGCAAGAAATTGACAGGGCACACACCATTCAAACTTGTCTACGGCCAAGAAGCGATAGTGCCATTAGAATGTTTAGTACCCAGCTTATGTGTAGCAGCTATCACACAAATGACAGAACATGGCGCAATACAGGAAAGATTGAACTAATTGTTAGCAATGGAGGAAGATCGAATCCTGGCAGGATTCCATCAACAAGTGTAGAAGGCCAGAGACAAAGCATGGCACGATCGACACATTAAGAAGAAAACTTTCAAGGAAGGAGACCTAGTATTTCTCTATGACAACAAAGCATTTCAGCACCTAGGAAAGATGATAATGCATTGGTTAGGACCATACGAGGTCAAATTTGTAACAAATGGTGGAGTTGTACAATTAATAGATTTACCAGGTGCAGACCTCAGAGGAACGATCAACGAGAGCCGACTGAAGTTGTATAAGGATAGTTGACCACCCACCGCATAGTAAAAAAAAAAAGCATGAAGCACACCAAAGAAAAAAATCCACAGGACGCTCGAAACTCGAATGTAGTAAACGCAAGAACAACGGTTACATACCAAAGAAAAACAAGCGGGAAACGAAAAGTCGACAAAAGTAGGATGACAGGAAAACACTAAGAGGAATTAAGGCATGACAAGGACTGATGGAACATCACATTAAACACGCCAAATGGATATGACAAAGTAAGCGTAATGGCAAGTACGAAACTGCCGCAGATGCATTGAACCCACAGTTATGGTGCATTAATCGCATCATGGAGGAAGCATCCTTGATAAGATTCAGGAAAAGCGCATACGTTATGCGAGCACAGAAGCAACTTGTCTATTCTCGAAAGGAGAACAAAGAGATTGAAACAACAACTCAAACGAACAGAGCGAGACCACGGAGCTCACTACAGTCCTTCAAACTTAGCAAACGTTTGACACTCACCACTATGGCACCACCAAAGTCCGTTGAACCAGGCCAAATAGCCAGATCGACCAGGGTTCAAACTAGGTCAAGAGGGCCGCTAGAAGAAACCAAGCAGCAGCAACCAAAGATCGTCGATATCAATGAGATCCCATCCCCAGAGATACCACCGGTAAACTCTATGTTTGACAACTGAGAGGGG
>SNQJ01S0031646.1:1631-11992 GCA_010110895.2 Picea sitchensis
AACAACCAACACTAGAGCAACTTACCGGTGCAAGTGCAACTCGAATACGAAAGCACCCTCTGGGTATAATCTGCAAAGCGTGGCCCGATGTCTGTCCTAGGTACCGCGGTATACCCCCGCAGTCACCTTTGTATGTCCCTAGAAAATATTGGCAACTAGTTTGCCAGCACGTGAACAGTCACCGGGCGGGTACAGTCGATAGTCGGGTATACCACAATGAGCAGGGTGTCAAGCCCGAAACCTGTCAAGGGTATCGAGAGCAAATGGTTCGGAAGACAACTGAGGACCTCGAATGGATTCGAGACCCACGAAGCTCTGTGGCAAATGCAAACGACAGAATCCTTCAACAAATCCTCGATATGTGTTCTCCACTACGCTCGGTCTAGCTTTGGAGGGGTTATCTCTGCTACCTTTCCTTACGCGACCTCGTGTTTATCCCCTGTGTTAGAGGGGGGTCCCGGATAACTTTCCGTAACTGGACTTATACACTCCCTATGATAGACTCCAATGTTTGGTTTGAGTGGCCTTGAAGAATTTACTCTCCAACCTATTCCAAGGCCCTAGTCCTGAGCTAGTGTATGAACCCTACAAACAAAAAGTCTAATAGTTTTTAATTAGCGTTGCTTTTAATGGGATTTTTTATGTCACAAGGTATGAAGGTGAAACCGATGGTGTGTAAAGACTCAAATAAAAATGAACAAGAAATGCTCGGAAACAAAAACTTTTACCAAAAAATGCAAAACCAACAACTTTTCTACAAGAAAGACTTCTTTTCTTTTTGCATTTTGTAAGATTTCATGCAGAAAAACATCAAGGAATTTCACTCAATCTGCGAGCTACTTATGCGCTAAATGCACTGCGAAACTTATGAAAAAGACTTCTTCCTAGCTACTGATGCAACAACACAATCTTCAAACCAAGAAGAAAATGAAACAAGAGAGATTTTTTTTTTAATTAATTGCAAAAAAACGCAACAAAGGGAAAATGCTGACAAGCACAAAACCAAGAAAAAAAAAAAAAAATCTGGCTTAAAGTGCAGATCGCAAAGAATCAGAGAAAAGACGCGAAACAACAATCAAGAAAGCACCGATTCTAATGCTTGTCTAAAAACCATAAACTAAATTTTTTCTTTTGTCTTTTCTATCAAAACATCAACTAATAAAAACACCGGCTAAGGATAAGAGGCCCTAACCTGCTGACCGTGAAGCCCTAGACTCAAAACCCCTGAGAGGAACACTTCTCACCACAGGAAGGGATGACTGCCCCACCTAGGCTGAAAAGCAACCAATCAAGCCCGCGACTGTCACTGAAACAACATGCGTGGAAACACGTGCTGATCTATAACAGCGCGCAGGTACCCGCGGGCTAAACTTGAATAGGTCGCGGGTCTGTATAAAAGCTAAGATAAAACCAAACACAGGTAGCCCAGACCTGAAAAAGGCCCCTAGTATGGACAACTAGGGTCTCTTAAAGGCTTGGATGCTTCTACTGTAACAGAAAAGGAAAATGAATGCAAAAGATAACACACACAATAAAGTAGACTGAAAACAAGACAGTGAACCAGCAAGACCCAGACAGGNAAACTTATGACAGGGAAGAGGGGACTGCCTCTCAAGCTTTCTGAGTCCTACACGCTACTGAAACCTCTGCAGCAAGCGTTCAAATGCGGGCTACAGAAGGTTAGGGCACGGGTTACATGCGTGTAGGCCTTCTACAGGCCGCGTGTACCTCTGTGTGTCCCGACAATAAATGTCAAGCAACAGTCAAGGAAAAATTGGTATTATGAACCAGGTTCCCTGCTAGCTTTGACCTAATAGAAAACAAACAAACAAAGAAACAAGAACTCTAATTCTTTGAACTACCCAAAAACCTCAATGAAATCCGGAAACCCTAAGAGTAATATCCCCAGTGGAGTCACCAATTCTGTTGTTGGGAAATAATACCCTACGGACTAACAAGCTAGGGCTTAAACTTGCATGCAGATCATGACCCTTAAGAAATTACTTTTAACCTTCTACCCCAAACCTACAACCCTTTTTCACATGCAAACATGGAAAGAACCGACCAACCTTTTTATCGACGTTTGGTGTAGATCCTCCGTTGCGCTTTATCTCCTTGCTTCTGCTGCTCCTTCCAAAGACGATCCTGCAATCAAGACAAAAACACTATGCATGCATGCTATTGTTCTACTAGAGGGTTATAGATTAAGCATAAATCAATAAAACATATATAATTCGAGCATTGGGACGGGAAAAGTATTCTTTATTAATCTCAAGATGAATCAACTTTCAATGATAATAGAGATCGGCCACCGTTCCTTGATCCTGATCCTGGGCTCCTCCTCTTCTTTGTCCTCCAACTTCTTTGCTTGAAATCTCCTAAAGCTTGAGGAAAGGCTAAAGGGTTGGGACAAAATGGATTTGGGAATTGGGCAAAGTTTCTTTGCTATGATTTTCCTCCTTTGAATAGTACCCCTACCCCTTCTTTTATAGGCTAGAAGGAGCTAGGGTTTTGGACGAACTCTTGGCCATGCATGGTTGGGAGTTCCAGTTAACTGACCCAAAGCTTTTCGTTCCGTCAGCAACTTTCTTGTTTTTGTGCTTTGTTAGGTAAACGCAGGCTGTAGTGGTCCAGCCAGCGTTCCAACGCGTGCAGTATAAGGCTTGCCAGTGTTCCAACGCGCCCAGTAATGGGTTAGGGCGTGGGTTACTTGATTTAAGAGGTTTTTCAAGAGTTTGTTCAGCATGGCCTTGGCAAGGAAGGGATATGAGTTGGCCTGATGCCAGGTAAGCATGTGTGGTGCAATTTAGGGTTATAACAGGTCCCCTTCACCCACATCTGTGAATGAAAAAGATGCTCCCTCTCTTCAAGATATGTGGGTTATTCTGGTTGAATTGTTGCGGTTGCGACAATAGCAGTGGGGTCTGTGTTGATGATCTGTCTTTTATCGGTATTTTGAGAATCATATTCTGAAACAAGGTTCAGTTCGTTGTCTTTTATATCAGCCACCAATGATTGTTTTGAGCGACATTCATCGGTGTTGTGTCAGGTGATTTTTTGGAAATCGCGCCATTTTCCAATGTCCTTCTTCATCTTCCCGTGAATCTTATTTTCCTATGGCTTGGACTGGTTTTCGGGAGACTGTTTGTTAGGGCCGTCTTTATCATACTTTGGTTTTTGTGGATTTGTAGACCTAAACTCCTGTTTGTTCTTGTTCTTAAATTTATGCTCGATTTTAACAACATATCTATAAGCAGCACCGAGTGATGAGATGTATAGAAAATCCATTTCAGTTTGGATGTATCTATGTAGAGCCCCACGGTATTTCACAACCAAATGTCATTCAGAGTCTTTGATACCCAGCTTGGTGTGCAAGGTATGGAAGGTATTGGTGAACTTCGAAACTTCTTGGCCCCTCTCTTGCCAGAGTGTGGTCCATCTCATATACTGGTCCTCATAGTTCCCAATAGGGTGATACGGTTCCTTTACCACATCCACAAGAAAATCCCAAGTGGGATCAGCCCCATATATTCCAGACTCTTCTGTGGAAATTTTCTCCCAGTAAGTTTCCCACCAATGTTTGACATGGGGGAGAGATTTAAGGAGTGCGAAGGTGATCTTTTCTCTATTGGAAAAATGGTGAACAAAGAGATAACCTTCTAGTAGATTTAATCAATTGTCTAGGGAATCTGCATCTATTTGACCTTCAAATACATGAATATCAAAATTAACCTATACCTTGAAAGGAGAGGTGCTTCCAAATTGGTTGTTTGATGAATATGCATCTATTTATATCGCCAGGTGTTGAAGTATGTGGGAAAAATTCTCCATCATTTTGTCCCTCTATCGTGTGAGAGCTTGCTCAAGCAACAGATTCATAGAATCATCTGCTCCATCATTTTTCTTTTATTCCACCATGGAGGGTTTCTTGGGCATGCGAGAGTGATTTTATTCAAGAGATACAAGCTCGATACGCAACTTTTTATACTCATACCTCGTCAGGGACATGTGCTAAAAAAACGATCAAGAACATCCTGCTTTGATACCACTGATCTGGATTATTTTCGGCACGAAATGAGAGCGGAGATATAATAAATAAATTCACAGAGATATCGTGGATATCCAATAATATAACATAAATTTATCATATATGCAACCATAAACAAAGAGATATAATAATACACAATTTTTTGTTAATGAGCGAAAATGTACAAAGACTGTAAAAATATAGAGTGAAAGACTCACTAGAATGGTGGTAGCTTATCTCTGAGAAAATATGTGATGGATAATCGCATTCGCAAGAAGATGATTGTTAAAATGAGTCTCCAAAGGCATTTTTAACATAAGGAAAATCCAAAGCCCGAACCCTGGAAGATGAAAATCCAAAAGGTTTGCGGGCCCCGATGGGGGTAGTTGATACGTCAACTTCCCGACGGTGTAACTTCTGCATACGATCTCTAGTTGGGGCGCTCGATACACCGTTGGAAAGGTCTAACCGAGAAGAAAATTTTTAGATCCTCCCAATTCACAGACTTAGAAGATCACAAGGGCCCCAAATTCCCAAAAAATGTCATTTAGGGCCTCAAAATGGCCCCAGAAGTTTGGAACCTGAAAAACTGCCAAGATGGAAAACTATTTTTCGATCTTGTGGAATAGGTGGGTGGCCACTAATATCCAACTAGATCATCAAGACTTAATGCAAAGGCTTCTGCTATAGAATAAATCCATGAACTAGATAAACTGACTATGGAAAGACTGCATGGAATTCTATCTACTTATGAAATGAGAAATAGGAAAGAACAACCAGATCTAAAGGATGCAATATTCAAGGCATCATCTAAATCATCAACATCTCAAGATCATGATTCATCATAACATTTCTCATATGAAGACGAAGATAATTTTCTAAGGTAATTGAAGAGGGGCTCCAGAAAATATAAATGTATGTAACCTTTCAAATGCTTCCATTGTGGTAAAGTTGGTCATTTTGCATCTAAATTTCCTTTCAAACAAAACAACACCATGAAAAATAAATAAAAGGAAAGGATAAACCTATGGAGTTTAAAAAGAAAAATTCTTTCAAAAGGAACATTTTTTATTCAAAAGAGGATATTAGCAACTCTTCAGACATTGAAGAAGATGAATATGAGCCAGATACAATTCAAGATGAAAAATTTATCATGGCTTTGGAGAAACTTAAATATGAACAACAACAAAAAAAACACATAAGAGTGTGAAGCTATAGTATATATGGAAGGAGAACTCATTAATGATCTAGAGGAAATATCCCGACTCAAGAAAGAATAAACTAAGAAAATAAAAGTTACAATTTTATAAATAAAATGGAAATGAGATTAGCGAAGTGACGCCACACAGCCCCTCCTCAACCCGCAGGTCGGAAGGTCTGCGCGCATAGGTTCTTTCCTCTTACACTGGCCCGAAGATCTCTCGGAATTGGCTCTTCTATTCCCCTTTCGGGAAATCTGCACCCACAATTTGCTCTGAGAAATTCCCCCCTTGCACTTTGGGAGATCGGACTTCGCACTCTTGCGAATCCAGCGGTCGAGTGCCTTGTCTCTCTATCTTCAAAAACTTAAAAGAAGTCAACGCTAGCCTTTCCTTCCCTATTTCGGATTTCTCCTTATCGCGATTTCGACAGTCGCGATGTCGAGCAACTCGTCTCCTCAACTCCCGAAACCCGATTTTCCAAAACTCCAATACGCTCGCAAGCTTTGAATTTTCAACAACCCTTCCTTCCATTGGGACTTCGGACTTCGCGATATCGCAAATCTTAATGCAAAGAGTTTGGGTCTTTACCCCACGAAACCCCAAAATGATCAAAGGAGTTTGACTCCATGTCAATAGTGCACCACCTGTCCACCTCCCGATTCCTGTGGCCCACACGATACTCTCGTTCCTTCGGGAGATCGCGTTTCATGATTTCACGATTCTCGTTGCACAAATTACGGGACTTCCACTCACGAAAACCCGAAATAGAAGTTCACGGGTAAATCCAACGGCTCCTGTGGCTTGCATCTACGGTTCTACTCTTCCTGAGCTTATAACCTTTAGGAATACTCGCGGTAACTCCCCTGCTCCTTGGTGAGATCTGACGGCTCACAGGACTTCGCGGATTCTCCACAGAGAATTTCGACCGTTCGTCTCTTTCCTTGAAAACTTGTCCTCCTGCGGTCCGACGTTGCTACGCCTTCCTTCAAATTTTCAAGGTACTTGGCCTCGTGCCTTCCTTCGACTCCTTCGAAGGTTCAAATCCTTCTGAACTTTCTCACGACTTTGAGTCTTTCAGAAAACCCTTGCACGCACTCCTTACGGTAGACTTTCAAGCACTTCCAAGTGTTGAAATCCTTCGAATCTGTGCACACCTACAGTAGCAGTCCCTCAATACTTCGCTCAGGTCCGCAAATCTGAGACTTTACTCAGCCTGCGCACTCCTTGCATGGCTCCTGTGCCTAACTGTACTTCTGTGTGAATGAGAACAAAATATACCCTATCTGAGCTCTCAGAGACAAACCTCTGAATCCTCTGTCACGCACTCCTTGTGGAAAATTCAACTGCACTCCTTGCAGGAACTCTTGCTCAGATGGAGAAACAATGGAAATTCATTTCCCTTACTCTCTCTCTCTCTCTCATATTTCAGACATTCAACAAGAAATCATTCATACATAGCATAAAAGAAAATGTATAACAGAAAGAGTAAAATAACCATGAGCATAACATTCAAAGATGCATACACAGTGAATATTTGAACACCATGAGTCTGAATCAAAACCTTCTTGTATTAATTCAGAACTTCTGTACATAGAATTCTCCCTACAACTCTCTGCTTCTCTTCTATGATATCTCTCTCAATTTGCATAATCTTCATGCATATGCTCTCCACACGCTAATGTTACAATACACAATGAGGGTGTCTATATCTTGTTTCCCTCTTGCGCTCTAAAACTGTCTAATCTACACATTCAATTCTACCTACTTGCATTAACTACCATAAATGCCTTCTATCTACTAAGGACAAGAGTGGATCACTCAAGGTCCATTTACATTTTACAAGTGCGCTCCTTCTTAATTATCTCATTTAAGATTGGCACATTAACTTCAAGAGAATTTCAAAATTTGTGTTGGGTGCTTGTCCAGCTGTATGTTGTCTCTGTGTTGGCTCGCTTGAGATGCTCTTGCATCATACTCCCTCGCTTGGAAATTTTCATGGGCTCCTGTCCATGAGCTCGCGCATGGTCTGTTCATGCCTTTGGATTTCTGCTTCGTTCTCCCAGCCGACATATTCCTGTCCATGAGCTTTCGCCTGGTCTTCCTGCTCACTCTTTTGTCCAGTATGTGCTCCATCTGCGGCTTTTCTACAACTGGGATCTGTTTTTTCCACTGGATCACTGGCTGTTCATTTCTTGTCCCTACTTCCTCAGCTTTATATGGGTACAAATCTGAGATATTGAATATCGGAGAAATTCCAATCTCATCGGGTAATTCAATCTCATAAGCATTCGCCCCAAATTTCTTTAAGACCTTACATGGTCCAATTTTCTTCATCTTTAGTTTATTGTATGTTCCTCTCGGGAACCTTTATTTTCTCAAATGTGCTAGAATCAAGTCACCAACCTCAAACTGAAGTTGTCTCTTATGTTGATCTACTCTGCGCTTATACTCCTGGCTTGAATTCTGCAATTGCTCCTTCACCTAGCTGTGAAGTTCCTTCATCGCCTCTGCAAAATCTTATGCACTAGTGCTCCTAGTCACAATTTGCTCTGAATCTCTCAGTTCAGAAATTCCTCTCGGCTGCATGTCGTAGAGAATCTAAAATGGAATATGGCATGTGCTTTTGTTAACTGAGTCGTTATAAGCAAATTCCACTTGTGGTAATATGTTGTCCCACTAGCTATGGTGTTCTGTCACCAGGCTTCTCAGCAAGTCTCCCAGACTTCTGTTTACCACTTTTGTCTATCCATCTGTCTGAGGATGATAAGACAAACTGAACGATAAGTTAGTTCCTATATTCTTCCATAACGTCCTCCAAAAGTGTCCTATGAACTTAGTGTCTCGATATGAAACTATGCTCCTTGGTAAGCCGTGAAGTCGAATGACTTCTTTGAAAAACAGATTCACAATGTGAGTTGCGTCACTGGTTTTCTGACATGGAATGAAGTGTGCCATCTTGGAAAATGTATCCACCACCATAAAGATTGAGTCAAATCCTCTTTGTGTTCTTGGCAACCCCAATACGAAATCCATGCTGATCGCATCCCACGGCGTCTTAGGTATGGGAAATGGTTGATAAAATCCTGCATTTTGTTTTCTTCCTTTCGAATGCTGGCAAATTCTGCATCTGTCCACGAATCTCTTGACATATACTCACATTTCCGACCAAAAATATGACTCATTCAGCTTTGTGAACGTCTTGTTGTGACCAAAGTGCCCGGCCAATCCTCCATTGTGTTTCTCCTTCAACAAATTCTCCCTCATGGAGCATTTTAGAATACACAGTTGATTACCTTTAAACAGTAATCTTTCCTGGATCATGTATTATGTCGATTGGCTTCTATCTCTGAGAATTGGATTCTCAGTTTCTTCATACGCTCCTTTAAAATCTGGATCATCTCTATACATGTCCCTGAGATCATCAAAACCCAACGTTTTGACTCTGAACTCCTGCAATAGAAAACACTCTTGCTCAAAACGTCAACAACTTTGTTAGCAGTACCAGAAATATGTTTAATCACAAAAGTGAAATTTTGCATATACTCGACCCATTTAGCATGTCTCTGATTCAACTAATCCTATTGAGTCACAAACTGCAATGCATGATTGTCACTGTATAAGACAAACTCCTTTGGGATCAAGTAATGTCTCCATTTTTTCAATGCCTGAATAATAGCATAGAACTCCTTGTCATAAGTGGAGTACTTCACTTTCGCTTCATTCAGCTTCTCGCTGAAGTATGCTATTGGCCTGTCTTCCTGACTCAAGACTTCCCCTATTGAAAACCCACTTGCATCGCATTTCACTTGAAATGTCTTCTGGAAATCCGGCAACACCAAAACTAGTTGTTCCGTGATCTTCCTCTTCAACAGATTAAAACTCTTTTCAGCTTCTTCTGTCCAGTGAAAAGATTTATGTCTCTTCTTCACTGTGTCCATCATCAGTGAACTAATCCCACTGAAATTTATGATGAACTTTCGGTAGAAACTAGCCAATCCATGAAAACTTCTCACCTCAAAAATATTCTTCGGTGATGACCAATTCTTGATCACTTCCACCTTATCTGGATCCATCCTCAATTTATCTGCAGAAATAACAAACCCCAAATAAATGAGCTCCATCTTCATGAATGCGGACTTCTTCATATTTATCAACATCTTCTCCTGCTGTAGTCTCTGCATTACTGTATCCAAATGTTTCAGATGCTCGGCCACTGTTTTACTGAAAATCAGCATGTCATCCAAATACACAATGACAAATTTTACGATGAACTCCCTTAGGACTTCGTTCATCAACCTCATGAAGGTACTCGGTGCATTTGTTAAGCCAAATGACATAACAAGCCATTCATACAACCCTTCATTGGTTTTGAATGTTGTCTTCCACTCGCCACCTTCTCTCATGCGGATTTGATGATAATCGCTTTTCAAATCAATCTTTGAAAAGAATGTTTCTCAACTCAAGCAATCCATCAGATCATCCATCCTTGGCAATGGAAATCTATACCTAATGGTTATCTTGTTGATCTCCCTTGAGTCAGTACACATCCTCCAGCCTCCGTATTTCTTTAGACTAAGTACTGTTGGAACAACACATGGACTCAAGCTTTCTTTGACCAAACCTTTGTCCAACAAATCCTGGACTTATCTTTTCACCTCTTCATTCTCCTGTGGCGTCAATCTGTACGCAGCTTTGTTTGGAAAACTGGATCCTGGTATGAGATCAATATGATGACTCACACTTCTAATTGGTGGAAACTAACGAGGTAGTTTGTCCACTACTATGTCAGCGAACTCTTCCAGCAGCTCCTGAATCTCTTAAGGTAAATCATCCACTCTTGTGCTGGTCAAAACAATCTTCGGTTTTCTAACAACAATGAATTGCGGTTCCTCTTTATTCTTAACCTCTGTAAGAAGTTCCTTCCCACTCATGAGAAGTACTGTGTTGCTTACTTCAGGCTTCACCTCCTTATTCTTGATTGGAAGCAACATGTGAGTTCTCCCATTCTTCTCTAGGGTGTATGTGTTCATTCTCCCGTCATGAATCACATTCCTGTCATATTTCCATGGTCTACCCAGCAATAGATGACAAACATCCATGGGAATAACATCACAGAGTATCTTATCATTATA